>OY294049.1:31725688-31884468 GCA_958510825.1 Brachypterus glaber
TTGATTTGGCCGATATCTTTTTGGTTAGCATGTGCTCAAAGACCATTTGTTTTTTATTTTGAACATTTTTTTGAGAGGGTTAAAAAAGTTTTGAAAATGGGAAATTTTGTTTCATGATTTAAAAAAAAAATTAAAATCCAATATCTTCAAAAAAAATTAAAAAAGTTAAAAATTATATGGTCAAAAAGAGAATTTAATATTCTTAAAAAGGAAGTACACAAGACCCGCCCTTCTATTCAAAAAAAGTTCCCCTTGCCCCTTAAAAATAGGAAATATGTACAAAAAATATTTTGTGTTGCTATTTAAGTGTTCTAAATTTTAAGTTGTATTAAGTAGTTCAAAAGTGAAAGTTGTGGCGGACTTTAGACATGCACTGATATTTTTTGCTTCTCAAAAATGAAGAACTTTTGAAAAGCTATTCATAGTAGCTAAATCGGTTTTATCTGCATAGTTATTACCCAAAGATATCTAAATCGGTTGTTAAAAACTGAAAAAATGTCCCTTTATATCCGAAAGAAAATTCAGAAAAAATCTTGAGGTTAAAAACAACAAGTACCTGTGGTTTGAAAAAAAATACATAGGAAGCGCTACACAAACAAGTCTTTAAGATATGTAATGCTTTGAATTCCATTATATACTATTCCCGTGGATAGGATATTGCATTATTCCAAATACTTGTTTTACGCAAGTTAAAATGATTGAACTAAATTGCAAAATAAATAAAAAAAGTTAAAAAACAAGCACTCAGGGAATGGGCCTCAAAACTTGGTAAAACAAAATTATTTATAATAATTATAAAGTACATAATCAATAAAGGATATAACTTAATTTAATTAAGTACATAATCAGAAATGCATCAATTATATGATATTAAGAAAGCTATTGGGTTATTGGAAGCAGGATGTGAGCAAGTCGACTTGGCAAAATTTAATGATTCGGAGAGTTTTGTTAAGATTGCAGAAAAAATGGATACAGGAGGAAACGATTAAAAGGCGTGCAGGCTCGGGAAGAAGGAAGTGAAAATTTAATAAATTATTTAAGAGAACACCCTTTACGGGACGCGGTGCAGGCTATAAACGATACAAATTTTCTTGGGTCGAAAACCACCGCCCGCCGCATTGATAATTCCGAGATTGGAAACTTTTATGCAGCAAAAAAAACCTTTTTTAAACGAAAATCATAATTTTCATAAATTATATATTTCATTACTGAGGAGTTCGAAGTGTTATTTCCCATAAGATTTACTTAACATTGTGTTTAAATTTTTTATATGATTAAATATTGTAAATGTTTTTTCAGTTTATTATTTATTCTATATTTTTTAAATATTTTAATATTCGACGTTTATTTATTTAATTATTTGGTATACAGATTCATAGAGAGACCCAAAAAAGCTTCGATTACTTCTGCAGATCTGGAACCTCTATATTTGCTAGTTTTCCATTTCTTTCAGCTTCATATAATAACAGCAGTTACTGTTATTTAACATTATTCGCATTCAAGCATTATCTGTAATAACTTATTAGAGACTACTAATAAACTTAAAGAAAAACAGACAATATGTCAAATTATTCTAACCTCTTTCTTAAAACCTTACTTAAACTATAATTAATAAAATTGACATTTTGGCATATTTAAAACTTGCATTTTTTGTGGGTCCAACTGTACAGTACAGCAATAGCAATGTAGCATGACTCCCTAAAAAAGTATTGTTGGTATTACTGATACACTTAATTATGTCATAATATGACACCTAGGTGTCACTTCATCTGTACTTGTTCTGTTTTTGCTCTGGTTTTCGTTTTTTTCTTCCTTTCGGGTAGCGCCACAACAAATGAAAATCGAAAATTTCCCCTCTTTTCTCCTTAAGCTTAGGGATACGAGATTTGGAATTTAATTTTATAAGGTTCCGGTGCCGCAGCTTAAAAAAAATATATGTAGAAGCCTTCATTAATTCAAGACGGCAACCCTATTACATTGATTTGACAATGTAATAGAATTTTATAAATAAGGTTTTATAAGTAAGATTTAAAACCCTAATTCCCATTAAAAATCTAAAAAATATACTTATCTATTAAATAAAATATTAAGGTAAGAAAATTATGTATTATCTTAGCAATAATATAAGAGGATTTAAAAGTATTTTTTGAACTGAAGTATAGTCAGTCCATATAGCACCAGCTCACCTCACCTCACCTCACAAACGTGTAACTCTTGACATTCCTCAATTGAAGTTCCCATAAGCTTAGATCATTTGGCTCTCGTTATTTAAAAGCATTAAAATTTAATGTAGTAAATATACTTAATTACATACGATTATAGTTTATTTTTATAATAATAATTTAGTAATATTTATATTCGATAACCAAGAATTAAAAAAATAATTCTAGTCCTGAGTAGCGCAAGATTGGAACTAGATTTACTAATAATTTTCTTTAATTTCAAATATATATATTTAATGTAAAACTATAAAAAGTATTCATATTATTTGTTCGGTTCTTAATTATCTTTTAAATTGGGATCTAAAAGTCTGTTTTGTATAGAGTCGCTTCAAGTTTTTTACCAGACAACCTTGTCGCCTTATATGGGCATACGTCTGGCGCGGCGCTCTGATTGGCCAGCCTGAGCAGGCTCGCTACCGATTTTGCGTGCCTTGCAGAAGAGATAGTTCACTTGAGGCGGTCGGCCAACGCTATGTTCGACCGTAACAAAACTTTGTATAAGTACAAGAATAGAGGTATTTAGAACCAGCAAAAGTATTTTATTTATTTAAACCTCTAGTAAACAAATGGTCCTTCACCGGATTAATAATTAACTAATTATTAGTTCATCAAGTGGTAAAAAAGCAAGTTTTGCGGTTATTGTACCGAACAACAAACAAGTGGTGATTATTCTGGATTTTTGTGATTGCATCAGATTGCAAAATAAAGTTATTTTTGGTTGCATCAAGGCAAATACAAAAAAGTTATTTTTGGTTGCATCAAGGCAACAAACAGCAAGAAAGTTATTTTGGATTGAAAACACAAGAAAGTTGGTTATTTTGGCTGCAGCAAGGCAGAAACAAGCAAGGTACGTGGCGTAGATTTTGGTAGTTTTGATCTGTTTATAAAATAAATAAACAATTTGTGGTTATATTTTTATTGTTTGGGATTAAAGCTCACGGTTGGTTTTCATTTATTTGCGTGTGAACTTTGATAAAATAACTTTAGTTAGGTTTTTTAGACTAAAAAACAAGCGAATAAAAATTGAGGCGTTTAAGTTCAAAATTTGCAATACTTTTAATTTTTATGGTTTTTTTCTATAAATTAAAAAAGCGAAATGAGCAACAACGGGGATAATTTGGCGTCCCTAATAAGGCGCAGAGGCGTCATTAAAGGGCAGTTAACTCGGTTTATAACATTTGTAGATGGTTTGGATCCCGGGGCCTGGGACAAAAGTTTAGAAGTGCGTTTGAAAAAAGTTGAGGGACTTTGGTCGGAATTTGAAAATGTGCAGACGGGTATCGAAGAGGAAGATGACTCGGAAGCACAGGTTGAAGAACGTATTAGCTTCGAAAATAAATATTTTGATATTATGGCCAGGGCTACGGGAGAAGTAGATAAAAATGTTAATAATGTGGACGTTGTATTGCCGCAGATTTCTTTGCCGGAATTTTCGGGGCAATATGACAAATTTTTGAATTTTTATGACACGTTTAAAAATTTGATTCATGACAGAACAAATATGAATAATACACAGAAATTTTATTATTTGCAAGCCTGTTTAAAGGGAGAAGCTAAGCAGGTTATTCAAGAAATTGAAGTTACGGAAAGTAATTATGGAATAGCATGGGATTTGCTCAAAACGCGATTTTTAAATAATAAAGTTATAATAAAATCTCATTTAAAGGTATTGTTTGAATTGAATAGTGTAGCGTACAATTCTGCATCTTCATTAAGGCAATTTTTAGACAACATACAAAAAAACTATAGAGCTTTAGATAACTTAAAATTACCGGTGCAGCATTGGGATGCTATTCTATTATATCTTTTAGTATCAAAATTAGATTCTAATTCTAAAAAGGAGTGGGAGGTAAAAACCATTGAAATAGAACAACCCACTATACAACTTTTTATAGAGTTTTTGTTAAAAAGATGTCAGGTATTGGAAAACATAGATAACAAGGCAACTTCAAATAAAGAAAAAAAGAATTTCGAGGTTAAGTCATACGCACATGCTTCTGTAGCGGGTGTTACATGTGTTTTTTGTAAGGGACAACATGGTCTTTATTATTGTCAGGAATTCGTAAAATTGAGTATTAAAAATAGGTATGAGGAGGCAAAAAGGTTAAAGATTTGTATAAATTGCCTAAAACCGGGTCATTTTAGTGGTGAATGCAGAGCGCGGGGATGTATCAAGTGTTACAAAAAACATAATACACTATTACATTTTGAAAATAAAATAGAAAATCATATTGGTGGGCAAGCTTTACAAACAAACGTTTGTGAAGCTGAACAGGGTAAACTTCAAGTGGAGAATTTAGAAAATAAAATTGAGGAATGTTCAAATCAGTTAAAAAATATAAATTGTCATACATCTAATGGAACAAATGAAAATAAATTTATTTTACTTTCTACTGCAAAGGTACTAGTTGCTAACTGTAATGGGCAGTTTGTTAGTTGTACAGCTCTTTTGGACAATGCGTCCCAGAGTAATTTTATGACGTCAGAGCTTTTCAAAAAATTAAATTTAGACAGTACTTCTATAAATTTGCCAGTAGTGGGTATAAATTCAGCAGTAACAAACATTACAAAAAAATCAGTTGGGACAATTAAATCAGTTAACAGTATTTTTTCTACTAGTCTTTCATTTTTAATAATTGATAAAATTACTGACAAGCATCCGCAGATTTCATTTAATATACCAATTTTAAATATACCGGATAATATAACTTTGGCGGATTCAGATTTCAATAATTCAAAAAATATTGATTTATTATTAGGAGCAGAAATATTTTACAGTTTATTAAAGGTAGGACAAATTAAATTAGGTAAAAATCAGCCTATTTTACAGAATTCTAAATTAGGGTGGTTATTATCAGGGCCTATTGACATTTTTGGTGGAATAAATGCGCATTGTAATTTAAGTATGAATAAATGCGATTTAAAAATAAATAATGAATTTGAACTACAAAAATTTTGGGAAATAGAGCACGAGCCACATGACATTTTATTAAGCAAGGAAGAAAATGACTGTGAAAATCATTTTTTAGAGACACACAAACGCGTATTTGAGGGCAGGTTTTCAGTAGAATTACCGCTTAAAAATAATTATAAAAATTTGGGAGATTCATTGGAAATGGCAAAAAATAGGTTTTTTGCTTTGGAAAAAAAGTTTTCAAAAAATGAAGGTATAAAAATACAATACACGGAATTTATTCGGGAATATCAGCAACTAGGTCACATGTCAAAAGTAGACCCAGTCAAAGATTTTAGCGATATTTGTTTTTATTTGCCGCATCATTTTGTAACGAACAGCTCCTCTTTGACAACAAAGTTGAGAGTGGTGTATGATGGGTCAGCTAAGACATCTTCAGGGATTGCATTAAATGATGTTCTTATGGGAGGTCCTGTCATACAAGACAATTTGTATGAAATATTATTGCGTTTTAGGTCGCATAATATAGCCATAGTTTCAGATATAGAGAAAATGTATAGGATGGTGGAAGTTGAGCCTAGTCATAGAAATTTACAGCGCATAGTTTGGAGGGATGATCCTAGCCAAAATCTAGAAATTTATAACCTAAACACTTTAACATATGGTTTAAAGTGTGCTAGTTTCTTGGCAATAAGGTGTCTAAAGGAACTAGCAATTCAAAACGAAACAAAATTTCCTATAGCATCCAATATTATTTTAAAAGATTTTTGTGTGGATGACCTGATAACGGGCGCAAATAATGTCGAATCAGCAAAAAAAATAGTAAGGGATGTAACCACGGTTTTAAAACAGGGGTGTTTTGAACTAAGGAAATGGAAATCTAATAGGCTTGACATATTCTCAGATATTGAAAATAAAGATGTAAACAACTACATTATTTCAAATGATCAAATTTGTAAAACATTGGGCGTAACTTGGAACGCAAAGGAGGATAAATTTCAGTACACAAGTGTAATAAAAAATAGTTTGAATAATCTGACAAAACGAAAAATATTATCAATAATAGCGCAAATTTTCGACCCCTTGGGGTTGGTGGGTCCCATTGTGGTTAAAGCAAAAATTTTGATGCAAAAATTGTGGGTATTAAAAGTAGATTGGGACGATCCAATACCGCCTGATATATACAATGAATGGGTACAATTTAACGCAAGTTTACAAAAAATAAATGATATATGGGTACCGCGAAAAATTTTGGTTGAAAATCCGATCAATATACAATTGCACGCATTTAGTGACGCATCAAATATGGCTTATGGAACATGCATATATCTGCGAAGTATAAATAATGACGGTAATGTTTTTATAAATTTGGTTACAGCAAAATCGCGGGTAGCTCCAATTAAAACAATTTCTATACCAAGGTTAGAATTGTGTGGTGCTTTACTAATGGCAAAATTGGTAGATAAAGTAAAACACGCGTTAAATATAAATATAAATCAAATTTTTTATTGGACTGATTCGTCCATAGTTCTTAATTGGTTGGCGGTAGAAGAACCAAATACATTAAAAACATTTGTGGCAAACAGAATTTCCAAAATACAAAATATGACTGATATAGACTCATGGCGACACATAAATTCGGAATCAAATCCCGCTGATTTAATTTCGAGGGGATCAGATATAGATCAGTTACGTAATTCGTCATGGTGGGAGGGGCCAACTTGGCTCAAACTAAATGAAAATGATTGGTATCAAAATTTTAAATTTGATCTAATAAATTTACCTGAAAGAAAAACCCAAACAGTAGCGGTAAATGTGCAAATAGTTGATGATGACTTGATTTCGAAATTTTCAAGTTTAAGCAAGCTATTACATGTTATCGCTTATATAATTAGGTTTAAAAATAATTCTTTAAAGATATCAGTAAATAAAGAATATTTGACAATTTCAGAAATACAATATGCATGTGAAATTTTAATAAAATTAGTTCAACTAAAGCATTTTAGTAAAGAGCTGCAGTTGTTAAAAAATAATAAAAGTGTACAAGTCAATAGTAAGTTAAGTAGCTTAAGTCCATTTTTGGACGAAAAAAATATAATAAGGGTAGGGGGAAGATTAAAACATTCAAACTTACCTTTTAATGGAAAACATCCTATTGTACTGCCATCAAATGATCATTTTACTAATTTAGTTATAAGGTATTTTCATTTATTAAATTTACATTCTGGCATTCAAGCTACCTTATTTCACATTCGTACAAAATATTGGATCATTGGTGGCAAGCAAACGGTCAGAAAGATTTTACGAAAATGTATACCATGCTTTCGAGCAAACCCTATAGCTGGGGAATATCAAATGGGGTCTTTGCCTGCTAGCAGGGTAACGGTGTCCAGACCATTTGCAACTTGTGGGGTAGACTATGCAGGTCCTGTCATTATAAAAGACAGTAAATTACGCAATAGAAAATTAATAAAAGCATACATTTGTATTTTTATATGTTTTTCTAGTAAAGCAGTTCATATTGAACTAGTGACTGACTTGACTACAAATACATTTTTAAATTGTTTAAAAAGATTTACAGCCAGAAGGGGCCTTTGTAGGCAGATCTGGTCTGATAACGGTAGTAATTTCGTGGGAGCTGAGGCTCAATTAACCAGTTTAGTCAATATGCCAAAAAAACCCGAGGTTCAGGCGTATTTAAATGAAAATTGTATAAAGTGGAGTTTCATCCCAGCAAGATCCCCAAATTTTGGAGGTTTGTGGGAAGCAGCAGTTAAGTCTGCCAAGCACCACTTAAAACGTTTAAATGCTAGTTTAAATTTTACGTACGAAGAGTATTATACACTCTTAACGCAGATCGAGGCTATACTTAATTCACGACCATTGTATCCGATGTCCAGCGATCCAAACGACATGGAACCTTTGACCCCAGGTCATTTCTTAATTGGACAGCAACTTAATGCCTTACCACACGATTTTAGTATAAATGAAGACGAAAAATTAACATGTCGATACAAAAGTTTGCAGCAACTCATAAACCGTTTTTGGAAGGTTTGGTCCAGAGACTATTTAAATCAAATTAATCAACGACAAAAATGGAAATTTGAGAAAGGTACCTCAAACCTAGTAGGAGCCTTGGTACTTCTCAAAGACAACAACCTAGCACCTCAGCATTGGAGTTTGGGGCGTATCATTGAAATACATTATGGAGATGATAAGACAGTGCGGGTAGTTAGTGTCAAAACGCAAGGGTCTATTTTAAAACGTTCTACTCGAAATATATGTTTACTTCCGACTGAGTGATTGTGCTTATTAGTTAAGATTACGAACCTAATTCACTTGAAATGAACTTTTATTGAACTCTAATATGGTTTAAGATTTGTTTATTTAGTGCTAACAAGAATCTTTTTTGTATTCATCTCGTTTAATAGCAATTTTTTTTGCATTTTTTAGTTATTTAAGTATCATGACTCTAATGTATTATTTGTTTGAAAGAGTCCTTTCAAAGGTTGGCGGTGTTTTGTATAGAGTCGCTTCAAGTTTTTTACCAGACAACCTTGTCGCCTTATATGGGCATACGTCTGGCGCGGCGCTCTGATTGGCCAGCCTGAGCAGGCTCGCTACCGATTTTGCGTGCCTTGGAGAAGAGATAGTTCACTTGAGGCGGTCGGCCAACGCTATGTTCGACCGTAACAAAACTTTGTATAAGTACAAGAATAGAGGTATTTAGAACCAGCAAAAGTATTTTATTTATTTAAACCTCTAGTAAACAAAGTCATGTGATTCGTCATTAAATGTTAGCCATCTCCTGAGTGTAAATAATCGCGCTTGTACTATAGTATATTAGGAATTATCTTCATTTTCAAAATGTTGAATAAATTAACCTTTTAATTCTTTTTTCAACCCAATATAGTATTTATATGCAAAAATATCTATGTAGAATACTAAACATATGAAAGCTCTTCTCCCATTCATTGCAAGTTTCTCTAAAATGAAAATAAATCGTTTATTGCAGTATAAAAATGATTAATTATTATTAAAAATTTACCTTTTCAGAATATATATTGTATTCCATAAGTTCAGATTTATTTTTAGGCTGTTGAGAACAATTCCAATTAAATATTGAATGTTGAGATCCTATTTAGTACATTCATGTATTTTATAACTTTTTACACCAAAATATACTTTACATTTGTATAACGTTAAGAATTTAAACATTTTGTAAACTAATTTAAAATTCCAATGTCCAAAATTACAAAATTTAAATGTCAGAAATTATTTCTGGGGCTACCAAAGCAGGACAGAGCGCGTTTCTTCGTCATTTTTTGACAAAATTGCGGTACTTTAGCCAAAACAAAAATCCACATATCGTAATTGAGGGAAAGTGCGATGCTCTTTCATTGTGTGGCGCTACCCAAAAGAAGAAAAGCCAAGTCCAAAAACCGAAAACTAAGGAAGAGAACGAAGGAACAAAATAACACTAAGATAAAGTGGCCCTATTCGTGTCACATTAAAATTTTGAAAATGTGACTGGGAACAAACTGCGGACTTGAAATTTGGTATGCAGATGTTTTTTATATTATCTTCGACAAGTTCGTTTTTGAGCAAAATCGGTTTGGGGAAAGGGACAAAATGTTTGCTTTTTTTCTATCACAATACTTTCTTTATGAGAAAGTAAAAATGGGAAAGCAAAATATATAAAGACTATTATCGATTTAATGCACTCAGGTCCTACTAACAGCAGCGCTGGCCTTTTTGCCTTATTTTAAATTACCCCTCGTATTAGTCAGATACTACCATACTTACTATAAGCCTAATTAGGTAGTTAGTGCAACTGCCAGGAGTTCATATTTTTATATCTGCTATAAAAATAGGATAATTTTGAAACAATTTCTGCCTGCTATAGGTTTTTAAAAGATAAAAGCCTTTTATAATGGGCTAATGTATGCTGCATAATGCATATTAGGGAATATATTTGCATTTTAAAAATCATTAAATTCAAAAATTAAATAATGACGTTTGTGTCAAATATTTTTATCTGATTTTAGGTGGCCTCAACATTCGACTGTCTCTGACTGTACGATACTTATCGCTCTCGCTTCGGTCTCGTTACGGGCGAGAGGCCTCTCGTTATCGTTACAACGATACGATATTTTTCCACCTCTCGCTATCGTTCTGTTTTGCAATAACGAGACGATAGGCCTTAGGCGGCAACACTAACTACATTGACGAGTCTATCTATTGTAAAGTAGCCAACAGACAATAAATAATCTATCTATCTATCTATACTTAATGATAATAATAATTATATTGTAATAGTGTTTGATTGTTTACATCGTTTTATGCAAATTTCAACAAAAAAAAGTTGAAATAAGGGCCTAATTATCAAAAGGGCCTAACCCACACATTTCTTTTAAGGTTGTTTTTGCATAAAATCTTCTCTTTGCTAGTCTCAAATAGGTTCATAGTTAACGGTAAATATTTGGGTGGGGCAAAAAAAAGCAAATTTCTAAAAAAGCCTTACCTACCCTTTTATTATAAGATTGCTTTTTTTATAAAATATTGTCTTCAAGTTTTAAATAGGTTCATAACCTTTATTTATTTGTATAAAAACCGTTTTAAAATCAAGTATATTATCGTAACGGCATACGAAACTTCCCAGAATATGTGTAATTGAAATCACGCAAAGAATTCTTCTAAAATTAACACTTTGGAGGAAAGCTTAGAATAAGACGATCTGCTATCTATACCAAGATAAAATATTTTCTTGTAATTTGTATTCAAAATTAATGGAGATTCCCCAGCACCAAGTTCAAACCTCAGAACTGTCTGTTTGTATATAGTATGTTTTTTTTTAATCTGGAAATCGCAACATACCAGTCTCAAGAAACGACTTTTTAACCTTCTCAAATATCGCTTGTTCTTCCACATCCCATTTCTACTTAACCCCTTTATGCAAAAATTTTACCAATGGAGCTATTTATTAGTTATATTGTCTGCGAAATCTACGATAATAGTTACAAAGCCCTAAGAACCTTAAGAACCCACGAAGCTGCTAAATTGTACGCGGTGTAGGAAAATATCTGATGGCCGACGTTTTTTTTTTGTCCATCTTAATCGCCTTGGTGGAAAGGATATGGCCTAGGTTTTGACTTTTTTTTTTGGTCCATCTTAATCCCCTCGGTGGAAAGCATATGGCCTAGGAACACCACTTCTGAAAAAACTTGGATTTTTTTAAATTTATGGTCATGTAGGCTTCTGACAACTTTTCAAATAACATTTTAAGGTGCTCGAGGTGCTGTTTGAAACTTCTGGAAACTGGAAAAACAAGTTCGGAAACCTCAGGACCTAGTATAATATCCATATCCCTGGTGAATGAACCAAACCTAACTTTTGCATTCTTTGATGATATCTACTTCATTCCAAATCACAGAGTATTCCAAATAGCTTGCCCATACTTTTTAGTCAATTGAAGCCATTACCATATTTCAGTTTGCGTCATATTTTAACCGAGATTTTAACACTACTAACATTGATTTCATTATTTTTAATTGAACTGACCCCGCGGTAGGTTGGAAACAATATTAATTGAAAAGTGCTAACCCTCGAAGCTGCCAAATTGTACGCGGTGTAGGAAAATATCTGATGGCCGACGTTTTTTTTTTGTCCATCTTAATCCCCTTGGTGGAAAGGATATGGCCTAGGTTTTGACTTTTTTTTTTTGGTCCATCTTAATCCCCTCGGTGGAAAGCATATGGCCTAGGAACACCACTTCTGAAAAAACTTGGATTTTTTTAAATTTATGGTCATGTAGGCTTCTGACAACTTTTCAAATAACATTTTAAGGTGCTCGAGGTGCTGTTTGAAACTTCTGGAAACTGGAAAAACAAGTTCGGAAACCTCAGGACCTAGTATAATATCCATATCCCTGGTGAATGAACCAAACCTAACTTTTGCATTCTTTGATGATATCTACTTCATTCCAAATCACAGAGTATTCCAAATAGCTTGCCCATACTTTTTAGTCAAGTGAAGCCATTACCATATTTCAGTTTGAGTCATATTTTAACCGAGATTTTAACACTACTAACATTGATTTCATTATTTTTAATTGAACTGACCCCGAGGTAGGTTGGAAACAATATTAATTGAAAAGTGCTAACCCTCGAAGCTGCCAAATTGTACACGGTGTAGGAAAATTTCTGATGGCCGACATTTTTTCTGGGTCCATCTTAATCCCCTCGGTGGAAAGGATATGGCCTGGGAACACCACTTCTTTCTGAATTCGGAAACCTCGGGACCTAGTACAATATCCATACCCCTGGTGAAAGGACCAAAACTAACTTTTACATTCTTTGATGATATCTACTTCATTCCAAATCACAGAGTATTCCATACTTTTCTCAAGTGGAGCCATTAGCACATTTCAGTTTGTGTCATATTTTAACTGAGATTTTAACACTACTAACATTCATTTCATTATTATTGATTGAACTGACCCATCTCATTACAAGATTTACTCAAAGCATTTAAAAACAAACTAAAAAGTCCAAACCTAAATGTGACATTTGCAGTTTCTTCTCCTTTCTCCTTTTTGACGTTTGCACTCTGATACTTTCTGCATCTGCGTCAAGAGATTACGCACGCCGTATAGTTCTGTCTTTGTCTTCTCCGCAGTAAAGGATAAAAACAAAGCATGCACCTACCACTGCTTACTCGATTGATCTGGCATTCTCACAAACGCATTTAAAAAGACCGCTACTTCGAGCGGCGATATGGGAAGGTTGAGAAAAAGACCTGGCACCGCAATAATGACGTCAGAAATTCTTTTTTTATTTAATTCCACGGCTTCCAGTGCATCAAATCGCAAGTGTGACACACAGTTTTAAAGGAAATTTGTCAAACTTTATAACTATGTGCTTCACAAAAATGACTTTAGGTCCCCATTTCGCGCTCTGAGGAAAACCTATGATTAGCGCGTACACCTATAGACAGACAAAATAAATAACTTTAAATAATTTTATAATTATAGCGTGGAGTCCAAAAGCCACCTCCCTTCTTAACTTTTGAACGAGTTGAGATGTGGAGTTGAAAGAGTTTGGCGGAGTAAGATGGGAAAAAGTGTCCTTGATCGAAAAAGGGTTAAAATGGTCACAAAAGATGTATTTTGGCTTGAATAACTAACATCTCAACAAAATTTTGGCCCCCAACTACCCCTTAGGGGATGGCAAAACATTAATTTACCCAAAAATGTTTTATTTTTTTTCTTCAGTTCTATTTATCCGATCGATTTGACATTTGGTGCAAATAATAAGGGTGGTAAGGACACTTTGTGAAAAAAATTCACGCCTATCCGATCAAGTTATCCTTGGAAAAAAATATTGTTTTTCTTTAATGACAACATGGGCCCTTTTTGGCGAGACTCGCCCGCCATTTTTTTATACTTTGTATTTTAAATCTTAACAAGCTTGCAGCACACATTGCAGCTGGACTCTGTAGAACTAAATCTTAGTTTCTTTGTTGCACATTTAGATTAATATACAATATTATACATAAATATAATGAAACACAGTGAGCTGCAGCCAGCTTGTATAGTGTTTCGAACCAATTCTAATTATCTTATTAATTAATATGTAATAATAGTAAATAAAATACATTAACATAAAATACAAGTTAAAATTATAATTGCTGAAATGTTTTCCAAGCCGCCTAATAATACCACTTTTCCAGCTAGTATTTGTTGGGGTTCCATCGCAACAAATCACACTAAGATTTTTGACGTCAGTCTGACTTTGCTTGATAAATTTTATAATAGATTATTTAATTTTAGAAAAGCTTCAAGAAATCGAGGCTATTTACGAAATAAGGTTAACACAAATTCAGGAACCACACCAGGACCGACGTATTAAAAAGGCTAGTTTTAAAGCTAACGACTCAGCGCATGGATGGACCTCGCGGAAGGGACTTTCTAAGAAGGCTGAGGTGGACGGCAGTAGAGGTTCATGGCCTCCTGCTGATGCCTTATCACGTCGAGGAGCTTAATGGACTCGATTTAATATTCTTTGACGACTTGATTAAAGCACCATTAGTGCTGGAACAAAGGAGGCCAGATTTAGAACAACTGCGCCAGGCCTGTCACAGAATGTATGGTGCTACCCCTCCCCCCTGCTTGTAAGGTGGAAGAAGGCTTTTTAAATATAAAACGTACCTACGGACATGAGCAACTCGAACCATTCTCTAGGTCAAAAACAAATCAGAGGCTTTTCATAAAATATTGGTGCTATATTTTATATATTTCTTAAAGTACATTCAAATTAAGCTATTTTCAAATTGCTAGACTACGGATCCGGTTCGTTAGGGTGCTAGAAGCTCCAAAAGCTATGGCAATGAGCTACCAATAAAATCATTTTTAACTTTCCGAGTCATATGCATTTCATTTAATACATTCAGATTAAGCTAAGGGGTATAACAGTCTTTAAAAAGTGCCTTTGAACTACGTGATACTTAATTTTTAAAGAAAGGAGAATTTATGAAATTACATTTTGATTAAATGAAAATTATTCAGACTTTTTATTTTAGATTTTAAGCTTTCACGGCCATTAAGATATAAAGAACTTTCACTTTCGGGTTTAGACCGTGTTAATGGATTTTCACTTTCCGACGTTTCGTCTCTTACTACTAGAGACATCTTCAGGGATTAATCTGAAACTAAGTTTCGAATCAACCCGTATCTTGCTTGGCATTTTTCTGTTTTCTGTTAATATTTGTTTTGTTTCAGACAAATTGATTTTATGACCTGTTTCATGTACATGTTCGGCTACTGCCGATAAGGAAATTTGTTTCTTTCTTATATTGCTAACTAAGAGAAAAATTTCTACAAGACTTCAAGAGCATGAGCGCAATATAAGAAAGAAACAAATTTCCTTATCGGCAGTAGCCGAACATGTACATAAAACAGGTCACAAAATCAATTTGTCTGAAACAAAACAAATATTAACAGAAAACAGAAAAATGCCAAGCAAGATACGGGAATCGATAGAAATCATCAAGCATCCTAACAATATCAATCGGGACACTGGTTACCACTTACCTGCGATATGGAAGTCTTTGATAGGAAAAACCTCGTCACGGGTGAATAACCACAACTCGTCATAAATAGTGACACAAGTTGATTCGAAACTTAGTTTCAGATTAATCCCTGAAGATGTCTCTAGTAGTAAGAGACGAAACGTCGGAAAGTGAAAATCCATTAACACGGTCTAAACCCGAAAGTGAAAGTTCTTTAGACTTTTTATTGTTGACAAATGTCGGATAAAGTTGACATATGTCAGATTAAGTCTTTTTTTAACCTTTAGCCTTTTGAATAATGAATAATTGTGTAAGACTGTGAAAATAGACTAATCTAAATATAATAAATGTAATTTGTTTAACTCGGTAAGTTAAAAGTATATTTTTCGGGGACTCCATTTCACCACCTGTTCGAGGCTTCTAGCATCCAAAGGAACCCGATCCAGGACCTGGCGATTTGCAAATAGGTTAATTTGAATGTACTTTCAAACATATAAAATACAGCTGGGAGCAAATAATGAAATAAAAATGGTTACCAGCTTTTAGACTAGAAGTAGTCACCCAAATGTATGAGTATTCTTAGGTAACGTTAAAATAATAATTCAAATTGTAATAGGCCAGCGTTAAAAGCAAGAAAAACATTTCATAAAGAACAAGAAAGTATTTAAAATATAAAAACAGTTTCTTATGCATTTTTCTTTTCTCATTTTAATAATGAAAAGCTCTAATTATGAAAAAAATTGATATACATGTCAGCCATACTGAATTTGCAATAAAAGTAGTAAAAAATTATAATATGCATAAAAAAAAAACCAAAATCATAAATACAGCTTGTGGGCTTTGCTCAGGAATACATGCAAACTCCGGAAATTTGGCAAAATGTAATTTTTAGCGATAAAAAGACA
This sequence comes from Brachypterus glaber, assembly GCA_958510825.1. Classification (NCBI taxonomy): domain Eukaryota; kingdom Metazoa; phylum Arthropoda; class Insecta; order Coleoptera; family Kateretidae; genus Brachypterus; species Brachypterus glaber. The sequence goes on from OY294049.1 coordinate 31,741,798, forward strand.
TTCAAGTCATGCAACGATGGGCGAGTAAGAGTTTACAGGCCAAGAATCGAGCGATATACAGAAAAATATACTCAAGCAACAACTCACTTAGGCCGTTTTGGTGTGAATGCGTGGGTCTGTATTGGTGCTCGTGGTCCTGGTTTCATATGTATGATTGAATAGCCAATGAATGCAGGGGTGTATGTGAGAATTCTAGAGGAACTTATGGTGCCGTCCCATGGAGCAGTTTTTCCTGAAAATTTTATTTTTCAGCAGGATACTTTTAACTTAGCACAGAATTGGCTGCGAGATAGTGATATTAACGTTTTGCCGTGGCCTTCAAAAAGCCCAGATATGAACCCGATAGAAAATGTATGAGGCTTGATGTTGCGAAAAATGTGCAAAGACAATTTTCGGTCACAAAGTTAAAATAACCTGGTGACCGCTATTCATGAAACATGGGTCAGTTTACCTGAAGGATATTTTACTGAGTTAATATCATATATGACACGTAGAATAAATGAGGTAACAAATGCAAATGGATGTATTACTAAATATTAAATTGTTCTTTTTTGTATTTTAAATTAATTTTCATAAATTATAATATAATTTATGAAATATAAAATATAAAAATAAAAATATATTATATTCTGTTAGTAAAAGAGTTCAACATTTTATTTTCTTATTACATTTACTAAATGTTTTAATTTTTTATTTGATTAAATACGTTTATTATTTATTATTATTTTTAAATGTTTTAATATTCGACATTATTCGCGTGCACGCATTGTCTGTGATAACCTTAAAGAAAAACTGACAATGGGTGAAATTAACCTAAGCTCTTTCTTAAAATCTTACTTAAAGTATAAAATAATTAATCAAATTGACATTTAAGAATAATTAAAACTTTTTATTTATTTATTATACTTCCGAAGTAGTCCTCCAAAATGTATGGGTAACGTTCTTATGATAAAATAACAAATTTATTCTCATATATATTTAATTTTAGAAAAGCTTCTAGAAATCGAGGCTATTTATGAAATAAGGTTGTCACAAATTCAGGGCCCACATCAGGACCGACGTATTCAAAAGGTTTTAAAGCTAACGACGCGACCATCTGCAGCGCATGGATGGACCTCGAGGAAGGGACGCTGTCCTTCCCCGACTTTCTAAGAAGGCTGAGGTGGACGGCAGTAGAGGTTCATGGCCTCCTGCTGATGCCTTATCACGTCGAGCTTAATGGACTCGAAGTAGCCGAGGATTTAGTATTCTGACGACTTGATTAAAGCACCATTAGTGCTGGACCAAAGGAGGCCTGATTTAGAACAACTGCGCCAGGCCTATGCGCCGGAACCAGGGTAATATATAGACTTGAAATTTGGAACAGCATACAACATAAAATAATTGGCCATAAATTGTATATTTTTAAAATTAACACTAGAACGCTGGGGGGTCGAGTGATACATCATTTGAAAGGTATTCAAGCTGCCTGGTCAAAGGTATGTTTATTTTTTGATTTCCGATTAAATCTAAATATTCTATTTAGCTTTTAAAATTTAAAAAGCCCCTAATGTATACTTTGACGCACGGAGCTGGGTCACGTTGTAGGTATTACATATTAATTTTTTTAGGCAATTATGAGGAGAGCGAGATCGCTTGGTTCATGTGGGCAAGGGCACAAAAATGCTGCCACAGAATGTATGGTGCTACCCCTCCTCCCTGCTTCTTGTAAGGTGGAAGAAGGCTTTTTAAATATAAAACGTACCTGAAAAACTCGAACCATTCTTTAGGTACGTCGAACAGCACTGGGTGGAGGGGGTAAAGCCACGGCTGTTTTTCTGTGTTTGGCTTAGCACATAAAACAAAAAACATTTCAGAGGCTTTTCATAGAATATTGGGTGATTACTTCTGAAGTAGTCCCCCAAATGTATGGGTATTCCTAGGTAACGTTCTTATGATAAAATAACAATTTTATTCTCATATATATTTAATTTTAGATAAGCTTCGAGAAATCGAGGCTATTTATGAAATAAGGTTGTCACACATTCAGGGCCCACATCAGGACCGACTTATTAATTAAGTAAAAACAAGGTGAATTATGTGTATCTCGATTTTATACGATAAAAACGAAAAGGAGAAACAGAGTAAAAAAAACGATCAGAAAAAACGATCAGTTTTTTATACAGAGACTGTTCCGCTGAATTTAAAAATGTATAAAATTACAGAAAGTCCCATTAAATTTTTTTTAGCACCGGTTCTTGTGGTAAACCCCATCGAGGATGTAAAAAGAAGGCGTCGCACACGAGTGTTGCTCATACGCCCTCAGCAAAATCAAGGTATGTTACATAAAAATATTATTAATATTAAGAGTAGGCGTAGGGGGAAATTAATAGTTCTTTAATTTTATTTAAATTAAGAAATTCTTGATCCTTACTCATATTGGAGTTGATTTAAATAAACCATAGAAAAAATTGTTATCTCTCCAAAATATAAATTTATTGTCTATTAAACAAACATTACAGCGACAATTGTTTCGACTTTTTTAACATAAAGTCATTTTCAAGCTACAAATAATAAAAAATTAGGTTGAAAATGGTACAATTCCTTTTAGAAAAACTTACTTTTTTAAATTTATAAACAAATTAACTTGAGTACACATTATTAGAAATGTCATACTGACCTTAACAATATTATTTTTATAAAATCTTCAAAAATTAAACAAAAAGAAAACTACAATAAGTTAAAATAAAATAAATTAATGAAATCTAAAATTTAAAATTGAATAAAAATCTGGGACATCTATCATAAAGTAATCCAAACTATATTTGAAACATTCTAAAGGAATTATCTTTAAACTGCAAAAAAGGAGTTGAACATAAAAAAAAAGGAAAGAGATTAATTTATATTCAACTTGGTAATTGGAATAAAATTGGAGAGGTGGCAGCAAATTCATACCAAAAACTCAAAAACAAACCAAAAAGGGACAAAATTTTTGGAAAAATTATTAAACAAAAATATTTATTCCAAAGATTAATGCTCTGTAAGGGGACAGGCAACAATCTCCGGTCTAACATTTAAAACATTATTGTAAACATAAATATTCAAAAAATCTATTTGTTCATTAACTAACCTATCCCTATAAAACTTTTTGTTGTACAAAATGGCAAATTGTTCTAGCAGATCTGTAACTCTATCGTTCCTAGAAATATGCAAAACACTTACTTCATTTTCATAGTCATGGTTGTTGCACAACACATGGTTGGCAAAGTTGGACTTATAGTTCAGACCTGCTAGATATTTTTTAAAAAGATTTCCTTTTATCTATTTTAATTCAAAATAATAAGTTGCTTGCCTATTTCTTTTTTTAAGAGACTTCGTGGGAAGAGAGGAAAGTATAGAGTGCTTCGGCACACTTGACTTGTTGGTTCTATTGACTGGTATAAAATTTATTTTGATAGCTTTAATAACGCGAGAAATCGAGTAATTTGTCTTAGGTAAATCACGTTGTAGGTATTACATACTAATTTTTTAGGCAATTATGAGGCGAGCGAGATTGCTTGGTTTAAGTACAATACAACATAAAATAATTGGCCATAAATTGTATATTTTTAAATTTAACAATAACACTAGGGGCGCTTGAGGGTCGAGTGATACATGATTTGAAAGGTATTCAAGCTGTCTGTTCAAGGGTATGTTTATTTTTTGATTTCCGATTAAATCTAAATATTCTATTTAGCTTTTAAAATTTTAAAAAGCCCCTACTTTGACGCACGGAGCTGTGTTACTTTGTAGGTATTACATACTTATTTTTTTAGGCAATTATGAGGCGAGCGAGATTGCTTGGTTTAAGTACAATACAACATAAAATAATTGGCCATAAATTGTATATTTTTAAATTTAACAATAACACTAGGGGCGCTTGAGGGTCGAGTGATACATGATTTGAAAGGTATTCAAGCTGCCTGGTCAAAGGTATGTTTATTTTTTGATTTCCGATTAAATCTAAATATTCTATTTAGCTTTTAAAATTTTAAAAAGCCCCTACTTTGACGCACGGAGCTGTGTTACTTTGTAGGTATTACATACTTATTTTTTTAGGCAATTATGAGGCGAGCGAGATTGCTTGGTTTAAGTACAATACAACATAAAATAATTGGCCATAAATTGTATATTTTTAAATTTAACAATAACACTAGGGGCGCTTGAGGGTCGAGTGATACATGATTTGAAAGGTATTCAAGCTGCCTGGTCAAAGGTATGTTTATTTTTTGATTTCCGATTAAATCTAAATATTCTATTTAGCTTTTAAAATTTTAAAAAGCCCCTACTTTGACGCACGGAGCTGTGTTACTTTGTAGGTATTACATACTTATTTTTTTAGGCAATTATGAGGCGAGCGAGATCCCTTGGTTTAAGTGGCCAAGGGCACAAAAACGCTGTCACAGAATGTATGGTGCTACCCCTCCTCCCTGCTTGTAAGGTGGAAGAAGGCTTTTTAAATATAAAACGTACCTATGGAAATGAACAACTCGAACCATTCCTTAGGTACGTCGAGCAGAACTGGAGGGGGTAAAGCCACGGCTGTTTTTCTGTGTTTGGGTTAGCACACAGAACAAAGAAAATATCAGAGGTTTTCATAGAACATTGGGTGACTACTTCCGAAGTAGTCCCCCAAATGTATGGGTATTCCTAGGTAATGTTCTTATGATGTTTATGTTTATGTTTATGTTTATATTTATGAAATATTAACGTCCAAATCTGGCATCACTTGGACCTGTTTCAATTGTGCTACACTAGGAAAATCAATTAATGAACTTAAAAATACCATCAACGAATTAACTAATAAGCTGAATGACGTTCAAAGTAACATCCAAAATAATCCCTCCTCGATGGACCCGAAAGGTTTTGAGGAAATTGTTCAGGAAATTACCGAACGTAACAAGCGTCGCAAGAATATTATTATTTATGGAGTTCCTGAGGATAATAAATTAAATAAAAAAGATCAAACTATCTACGATAAAGACAATATTAGTAACATTTTTGATTTCTTGAAAGTTAACTTCGACCAATCTAGCATTAATTTAATTCGGTTGGGTAAACAATTAAATAATAATAGGAAACCTAGGCCAATCAGAATTACTGTGCCTGACGAAAGATTCATACATCAAGCAATAAAAAGTGCCAAGTCACTAAAGGGAAGCGCTTTTAAACACATTTCGGTTTCCATGGATAGGACACCCCGCCAACTTGATTATTATAAATGTTTAAAGGTAGATATGGAACAACGCATAACTAACGGAGAACATAATCTCAGGATTAAATATGAAAATGGTATCCCGGTCATAAAGTCTTTCGATAATTCAACAAACTAAGCCAGCCCAGCAGATCTACAGAACTGTCAATTTATTTTCAAAATGTCCGCGGCCTTAGAACAAAAGTCAATCAATTCTATCTGGCTTCAAGTGATTGTGACTACGACTTTATTTGCATTGTGGAGTCAAATCTAACAGATGAAATTGATAGCTCTGAGATAATTCCTAGCACGTATAACGTAGTACGTTGCGATCGAAGACTTCAAGCCGTCAATCTAAACTCTGGTGGTGGAGCACTATGTGCTTACCGATCCAACTTTCTTGCCTCAACAATTGATCTTTCAGAAATTATGGAAGCCATACCTCTTGTTGACATTATATGCTGTAAATTTTTATTTGGTTCTTGCTCGCTATATATTATAACTGTTTACTTGCATCCAGATCTACCTGCAGATGATTTTGAACTATTTTTTAGCATGTTAGAAAATCTTAATATTTACAATAATAACGTTGTTTTTGTAGGCGATTTTAATATTCGTCATTTTAATAATCCTAATATTAACGACTTTAAATGCAATATAATGCAAGATTATCTTCAATTTTCTCAATTTTCTCAATTTAATACTCTCTTAATGCAAATCTTCGCCTGTTAGATCTATGCTTAAGTAATTTACAATGTTCAGTTAACCATGATAATTTACCCTTTGTCATTGAAGATAGTCATCATCCAGCTCTGTCTGTGTGGGTTGGTGTAGATAATCCAGTAAGAAAATCACAATTTGCAGTTAACTGTGATGCTCAGAATTATAATTTTAAGAAAGCGAACTTTCCAAGTTTATACGAAGAACTTTTAAGAGTTGACTGGAATTTTCTAAATATTGTCGATAATATTGACCTTGCATGTGATAAGTTCTATAATAAATTATATTCCATATTTGATCTTCATGTGCCAAAAATGATATTTAGAAAAGGTAACTATCCTACTTGGTATACGCCGGAAATTATTAATAAAATCAAAATAAAAAACTTTTATCATAAAAAATACAGAAAATATAAATTAACCTATTATAACACTAAATTCAAACAATTGAGATACGAAATAAAAATTGATATTCGTTTAGCTTATGATAACTTTGTTTCTAAAGCCCAAGATTCAGTGATTAATGATCCCAAGACATTTTGGAAATTCGCTAACTTAAAACGAAATAAATCTCGAATACCACAACAAATGTTTAACGGTGACACGTTATGTGAAACACCACAGCAAGTGGTAGACGGTTTCGCTAGCTATTTTGGTAATGTTTTTCAAGATCCCAGTCAAATAAATAATAACGTAGAAATCAACAACTCCCAAAATATTAATGTTAATTCATTCACTGTAGAAGACATTCAGTCAGCATTAAGTAAACTGCCCAACAAATCTACAGCAGGATATGATGACATACCTAGCTATTTGTTGAAAGATTGTGCAGATATTTTTATTTACCCGCTTTTAATACTTTTTAATTTAATATTAAAAAAATCTTTTTTTCCAAATATTTGGAAATTTGGAAAGGTGTGCCCTATCTTTAAAAAAGGCGACCCATCGATAATTTCCAACTATTGTCCAATAACCATTTTATGCAACTTCTCAAAGGTTTGGGAAATGTGTTTCTATAGCCGCATCTATCCGTTGGTAAAAATATGATTTCAATCAATCAGCACGGTTTTATGGAAAACCGCTCTACTGTCACTAATCTTGTTCAATTCTCTAATTATGTTTCCAATGTAGTTGACAATAGAGGACAGGTAGATGTGGTGTATACGGATATATCAAAGGCCTTTGATCGTATCGATCACCCACTTATTGTCCATAAATTGTCATTGTTTGGCTTTAGCAATCCTCTCTTAAAGCTTTTTATTTCATACTTATCTGATAGGTTTTTATACGTGTTTTACAATGGTTTTAAATCATACCTATTTTTAGCTAAGTCGGGAGTTCCTCAAGGGTCTAACCTTGGACCCCTATTATTCCTATTATTCATAAATGATCTGTCTGGATTTATTCAATGTCTATTTCTTCTTTTTGCAGATGATTTAAAACTTATGCTACAAATTACCGACATAAATGATTGCATTAGACTTCAAACAATCCTCAATGAATTAAACAGGTGGTGCACATTAAATAACCTAGAATTGAATATCTCGAAATGCAATGTTATGACTTACACTCGCAAAAAAAACCTGTCGTATTTGATTATGCAATAAATTCTATAACTCTAGAAAGAATTTACAGCTTTAAAGATCTGGGCGTTATCTTTTCAAATGATTTTTCATTTAAAGAGCACATTAATTATATATCTTCATCTTCAATGAAAACTGTTGGTTACATTATTCGAAACTGTAAGGAATTTAACAATGAACTTGCACTTAAAACACTGTACAACTCTTTTGTACGTTCTAGAATGGAGTACTGTGGTATTGTCTGGTCACCCTACTACCAGTCTCACAAACAGCAGCTTGAAAGAGTGCAAAAAAGGTATTTAAAGTTTTTATATCTTAGGGAGAAACTGTGATTATAATATACTATTATCTCAATTCAATTTTAACTCACTTGAAACTCGTAGGATAATATCAAGTATTAAATTTTTATATAACTTACTACATAATAAAATAGATTCTTCTTTCATTTTAAGTCAGTTAAATCTTACAATTCCAAGAAATCCAAGGAATTCATTACCTTTTTACAACACCAATGCAAGAACTAATGCAGCATACTACTGTCCTATATTTGGTATGATGCATAATTTTAATGAATATTGTTATGATTGTGATATAAATTTTGATAGTTTTAATAGTATTAAAAATATTATTATTTTAGGCATTTGGCCGCTTAATTAGCTTAATTGTGTTTAATTATGTTTTAATTTTTTTTCTCATCTTTTATGTATAGAATTTTTGTTATTTAGTTTTAAATTTAATTGTCCTGTAATTGGTTAGTCTGTTGGGCAATAAATATATTATTATTATTATTATTATTATTAAAAAAGCAGGATTAAAATCCGGTGCGGTCCAAAAGTCACCCCCCCCCTCTTAACTTTTGAACGAGTTGAGATATAGATATCAAATTTAGAACTCTTAAATAAGACAACTTAAACTATCTTTAAGCATATATTTGATACTTTTATCTCTTAAAATGTGGGCAGGGGGGCATGGGGGGAATTTTGTTTTAATGGAAAGGGGGGTCGTGTGATACATCATTTTAAAGCCTTTAAAATTCTCTATATAACCATCCATTTTTAAATTTTTTAAGCATGTTTTTTAAGGTTTAGATTTTTCAGTTTTTTGTGCTAAAAAAATAAATTTTTAAGTTTTTTTTTTGTTAATTTTTATTTATGTCAACTAAAATTAGTTGAAAAGTATAATTTACTTTTTTTCATTATGAAATTAGGCATTTTTAAAAAATTGTTTGGATTTTTTAGAGAAATTTTGACAAAAATACCCATTTTCAACCCTATTTCAAACCCAAAAAAAAATGTTTAAAAAAAATAAAAAATATACAGTTAAATGGAGAATTTTATAAGCTTTAAAATGATGTATCACACGACCCACCTTTCTATTTAAAAAAATGTCGCCCCATGCCCCTCTGCCCACATTTTAAGAGCTAAAAGTATAAAATATATGCTTAAAGATAGTTTAAGTTGTCTTATTTAAGAGTTCTAAATTTGAAGTCGATATCTAAACTCGTTCAAAAGTTAAGAGGGGGGGGAGTGACTTTTGGACCGCTCTGTAAAATACATAAAGAACAAGAAAAAGAATTTAAATAAAGCTTTTACTAATTTAATATGATCACAAAAATTTGGTTTTAGTCTTATTCATAATATATAATACGGTTTTCTTAATTTTGTCAGTCTTTTTTTTTAAGTAATAATATTCCATTATAAAGTTAAGTTTAATTTGCTGATATACTGTCTTTGAATATATAAGTTGGTGTTACAGTAAAATATATTAAGATACTCTTTAATTGAGCTTCTTGACTAGTTTATGCTGGTGAGGTCAATTTTGGGGTTTTTAGGTCAAACATTAGGATATACATTCTACTTCCTGAGAACACTACAGCTGTGTCGATGTTGAAGTAATTTATAAATCTCTGTTTTAGCTTGTTTATTAGTTCTTCTCTATTTGATTATTGTTTTATTTATTTTTTCTGTGTATATGTTGTAAAATCATGTTTTGAAATTGGCTCGTGGATTCTATTGGTTTTAGTTATTTGTGTTGATGTCCTTCGGTTTTTTGTTTATATTTTTAATTTGCACCTAAGGGATTCCATCTATTGGGACTCTGGGATATTTCGTGCATTTGTGAGACCATGCTTGGTGTTCTTCTGAACCAGATCCTGTACATTTCTCTGGTAATTGGCTAGTGCACTTGTGTGTTTTGTGGTTTCCTAAGCATTTCCTGCATTTTTCTTCTTCTTGAAAGGTTGATGTTATGTGAGTGTACTTGGATTTGCTTGATAACATTTGAACATGTAGAAAAGTCCTTCATTTAAGAGTTTTTCTGATACATTTTCATCATGTTATTATACGTATAAAAGATGTTGGTTTGTTTGTCTTGATATTATTCTTTGACAATAGTGGTGTGTGAGATTTGTTTTGGCGAGCTGTGCACTTACTTCTTCACTGGTAATCTCTTTTTCGACATTTTTGATTACTACTGATTATGAAATTGAAGGAGATGTTCTGGGCATTGTTGTTTTGAAAGTTGTTTCTTTGTAATCTTGTATATTTTATTCAGATTTAAGTTTGGCTAGTGCTTTTAAAGCAATTTCTTTGTCACACTTTGTTTTTAACAGAAATCCTATTTTTGTTTGTGTGATTTGATCTTCTATGTCTGTGGAAGCTTGGCTCCATATTTTTGCCATTTCCATTCTTGAATTTTTTTCCTTTGTAGCAATGTAAAATAGGTTAAGATTGTTGTTTGTGTTTACGATGTTTTGTATGGGTGGTTGTTTGTTTACTTGATTAGGTTGTTTTCATAAATAATAATAAATAATCTATTTTACGCGCGGAGGTGTAAAATGGGAAAGTTCTTTTAGTGGGCAGTGTACTTTTCTGTGTAACTTATTCGTAGTTTTTTATAAGAATATAATTCTACAGGTTTCTACCATAAAAAAGTACCCTTAACGGTTTTGGGTTAAAATTCCACGTTTTGAAAAAAAAATTAAACACTAAAATGTTAAAAAGCAACATTTCAATTATTAAGGATAAATCATATAAAAAACTTTATTGTTATAGCTCAAAGGGTTTCTGAGTTATTAAATAAAAATCTAATTTTTGGCACCCCTTTTGAAGGTGCCTTACGACTCATGTTCAGACATAAGTTTATGGGAACTTTTTTTATATTTTTATGTAGCGAACTTAAATTTCTCAAAGCTACATCAAAAACACAATGTATTTTTTACAAATATTGTTAATAATTTTTATTTATATTTCTGTGGCTTGGTTCTATAAGGGCCAATGTCAGTTTGTCAATAGCAGCAATAACATCAGAGTTGATGTGAAAACGCTGCTATTGACAAAGTGGCATTGGCCCTTTTAGAACCAAGCCACAGATTTAAAATAAATAGTTTAATAAAACAAGATTTAGGTTAACCAAAGCCTGATTCAGACATAATTATTACTAGCTAAACTAAGCCATTCTGTTCTTTTTATTGGCCAGGTGAGAAACCAAAATTTTTTTGGCCAATAAAAAGGACAAAACGACTTAGTTTAGTTAGTGATAATTATGACTGAATCAGTCTAGAGCCAAAACCAAGGAATTTCAAAAATTATTTGAGCCTTATATAACCATATATAGCTTATATAGGCATTTATATCTAACATAAAAATAATTTTATCGTAAAATATTATTTTTGTATTATAATAATAATTATTATTTAATGTTTGTGTACAATTTAAACTTGCCTTTAAACTTTAAACTTTCTAATTATTAGAAAACTCCTTAAAGGCCCAAATGGCTAAGATGTAGACAATATAGGAAAAATAAGAAATTAGCGCAGGAAGGACTGATAACGCTTGATGATATCCAGTAGTAGATCAACGTCTGTTAAAAATTGTCTAAAGCTGACTAAAAAATATAAATATTTGTAGTATAAAAAATCAAAAATTTACAACAATTTTTTTTTCTGATGGAGGTACACCCTGCAGTGGCAGCTCGTGACAGCCAAGTATGTAAAAGAATTATTCTATACAAAAAACTACAATAAAAATTACGTCATCGGCAGTTTTCGGTAAAAAGTTATACAAATTTAAATATAAAAAAAAAATACTGGTATTTGTCATAAATACATTTTTGGATAAAGCTTTATTTAAATAAAACTATTTGAACTATTTACGATTTTAATAAAGTTTTAAAATGATTTTTTGAAAAATGTCATACAGGGTGGCCCATAAGTCACTTTACCATTTAAATTTGAATAACTTTTTTGTTTGTTAATTTTTTTAATTTCTTTTACAATATAGAGTACAGGAAATTGATTTTTTTAACTATGTAAAAAAATAATGTCTTTTAAATGACGTCCATTTTCCGCTTTGCAAGCACGGGCTCTTTTCACGACATTTTCCATGACATATCATGTCATGACATTACATGTATGGCTCCAGATAGGGTCAGGTATCAACGTGATTGTCCAAATGGAAATCGAGCCTTACTTCTGCTAGGAAAATGGCAATTCGGTTACGGTGAACCGCGACCGATGTCTGGAAAAGTTTGTGGGCCCTGCAGTGGAGGACATACCAGAGACATGGTGGAAGCAAGATGGGGCAACTGCCCATGCGGTCAGAGCCACAATGCAGCTTTTAAGGCAGATTTTCGAAGAGAGAATAATTTCGCAAAATTCCGATTTTCATTTTCCTTCACGATTGCCCGATTTGACAGCACCGGACTTTTTTTCTTTAGGGCTACCTGAAAGATCTGGTGTATGTCAACGACCCCAAGACTATTCAACAGCTTAAGCCAGACATGCTAGGAGCCGTAATTGAAAATGTCGTAAAAAGAGCCCTTGCTTGCAAAGCTAAAAATGGACGTAATTTAAAGGACATGATTTTTCATACATAGTTCAAAAAAAATCAATTTCCTGTCCTCTATATTGTAAAAGAAATAAATAAAAAAAATTGACAAATAAATTTAAAAAAATAAATGTATAAACACACCCACCTAAGGTTATACAATGCCTGAAAAAATTAAAAAAGAGAAAAACAAAAAACAGATTGTATAAAAACATAGAAGTATGTTAAACATTACAAGAAATAAATAAAACATAAACAAGCAGTTAAATAAATAAGCATAAATACATAGATTGCATTTGAAGAATGATTACACTAGGCAACAAATCTCAACTTTTTTTTTGCCCCGATCGGAAAGTAAATTTTTCTCACTAATTCGAGGGCGTAGAAACCGAATCTGACCTTAGACAAATTTCAGCACCTAAAATTTTTGTGATATGTCCAGGAAATAATTACGGTTTTTTTCAAAATCTTAAAAAAAAGGAGGATTTTGAAAATTTTAGGGTATATTAAAAAAAATACAAGGAACTCAAAAATATATATGCCAAGGACCTACTGTCAGAGTAAGTACTCGAAAAAAAATAAAAAGCTTAAAATGAAAGTGCAGAGTTTACTTAATTGCTCTTTTGTGGCAAAACTATCAAATCTGTATAAAAATTTTATAGGACTTAATGTGTAGATTATAAAATTCTCTACAAAAATATTTATACAAATATTTTTTTATTTTGCTTAATTTGTTCGTAAAAAGTAAATAAATGAAAAAGAAACAAAATTAAAGTACACAGTGTAAACTTTATTCCCGAGCCCAAAAAATATATTTTTCTTATCAATTTAAAGGCGCAGAATCCAAAAAATCCAGCACGTCTTATTTTTTAAATTTTAGTACAGGCAATTGTGCCAATTTAAAAATAATTTATAAAACAAAATATTTTGTATTTTTTTTTGTTTTTTTAATGGTTCTACATCATAAAAATGTTACTTTATTACATAAGAACCATATTACTTAACATTTTTTTAGTAATTTTTGACCCTCTAGTAATGATTTTTGACAATTTTAAGCATGAGTACGTGGCGATAAGCTTGTCCCCTTATGCACCCTTCTTACCCTCCACCCCTACTTAGTTTTGTCACATTATCCATTTTTTTTTTTAGTATTTTTTTTTCATAATATCCCTATTTATTCATTTATTCTACCTATGAATTTAAAGTTTCCATGTTTTAAGTTGGGTATTTTTAAAACCCTTCTATTCACTACACTTCCATATATATATATATATATATATATATATTTGTCCTCAAATTTGCCAAATGCTTTTTCACCCACTTAGAATAGACTTAGAGAGCTAAAATTTGGTATACATGCTTATCTGCCCTAACAAAATAAGTTAATATAAAATTTACCCCCCAAGCCCCCCACCCCTAAAATATCAAAAACCTTTTTTTTATCCACGTGAGTTAATTTAAAATTAAAATTGGGTTACGTACTCATCCCATAATAATAAAATTTTACTATAAAAAAACAACCGTCACACATTAATAAATTATAACTAAAAACTTAAAAATAAAACTATATAAAAAACAAGTTTTTAAACTTAAAACCCTTCTATTGATTACGTATTATGTATAACTAAAAAGTAGAAAACAAGATTTACCAATTTACAAAAACGAATTTTTTAAAAGAAGGGTTTTGGAAATGTTGGCAAAAATAAGGAAATCACAAATTCCAAAACCTTTCTTTTAAAAAATTCGTTTTGGTAAATTGGTATATCTTGTTTTCTACTTTTTAGTTTAATCAATAGAAGGGTTTTAAGTTTAAAAACTTGTTTTTTATATAGTTTTATTTAACTATATATTGAGCCGCCGAATCTAAATTTGTCCTTTGAATATTTTTATCTCCCATGATTTTAGAACAAAAGGGATAAAATAATGATTTTTTAACATTTTTATCTCATTTTTCTCAGAAAACTTAGGTAATAGAAATATTGTGAGGCCAGATTCGGTTTCAGCGATCCAAAATTAGTTAAAAAACATACTGTAATTAGTTTTTTTGGGAAGAAATTTTTTAACTTCATTTTTAAAACGGTTAAGAGGAGATATTTTAATGAATTCTGGTAAAAGATTATAAAAATAAGGTCCAGTAGGATAATTGAGCCGCGTTAAGCAGAAAGCTACCAACCCACATTGTAAGATGACAGTAGGTTGCGAAACATTTTACCCAATATCTTTTACAGGAATTGAATTAAAGATTACATATTTTGTAGATGTTTTGATACATGAATAAGTGAAACAAATGTTTAATTTTTAGTGTTTTAGTCAAAACGTTTAAAATTTATTAGGGAAAAAGTTCCACAATTTACTGTCATCTCACAATGTGGGTTGGTAGGTTTCTGCTTAACGCCGTCCAATTATAAAAATTTCCATGTGATAAAAAACATTTAAATTCAAATAATTTATACAAATAAATGGACGGAACAGTTAAAATTTGATACTTTTTATAAACCTCGCGATAGCTTTTTGTTGATCTGAAATGGACCCAAATACATATTTTTGCAAATTTTCATTAAATACAATAAAATATCAACTCTGGCCTTCATCCGCCATTTTGAATTAAATATTTTAAATGTCATATTCGTTTTTAGCGGAGCCAATAAACTTAAAGTACATTTAAAAATTATAAAAAAACTCAATAAACAAAAAGTTGGCTGCCATCTTGAATCCGCCATTTTTTATTTTGAAACCAGATTCGTAATCAGCGACCCCAAAAGCCCATTAAAAGTTACTTTTTCAGATTTATGGCCTTAAAAAGTGATCTAGGAAACACTGTGGATCGGGGGTAGTTTTCTTGAAAATTGGAGGTGAGAAATGTTAAAGATTTTTTACTGGGAAGTGTAATTTGTTATAAATTATAAATGGCTTATACAATAAAACTTGGGCTATGTAAAATTTATGTTCTAAAAAAGTTCAGCATGCTAGCATTTTTGCAGAAATTAGTATTGTTCACATACGGAAATACTAAATATTTAATTTCTTTTCATGGAATTTGTTTTGGAAATAAAAGGAAAAAAAGTAGGCCTTGTGCATTAGGGCTTTACTTACAAATATTGTAGTTTAAAGAAGTATTTATAATTTATTTGGTCACTACTTAAGTAGTAAGTACTTACCAACAAAAAATCTTAATAAAGTAGAGAAGACCATAGCTGAAAAATACAATAAAATTAACTTTATTTTCCCGTTTTCTCCTAGTTTAATTAAAAAAAGTTAATTAAAACTTAATTAGTTTCATTCTTTACCATTATTTATTTGTAACTATATTTTAAACGGATGCTAAAAACCTTGTGATATATGATAGTATTCCAAAAATAGAAATTAACTTCAAGAATGTATTATACAATTTAAGCATAATTTATACGCTTTGGCGTAAAGAAATTCCATATTCTTTATTTAATAATTTTTAAGCCAATGAAATGATTGGATTTTTGCTAGCGCTTGAAAAATATCAAGATTTTTTTATTAAAAAAAAAATAAATTTAAATTTTGTCCATAGGCAGGGCCGTCGAGAGAAAATCGGGGCCCGGGGGACTAACTTACGGTGGTCCCAGAAAAAATAAGTGACAAAATTCTGTTTTTTTTTGCATAGGGCCCTATTTTGCACTGCTGATTATGAAAAAAAAAATAGTGAAAAATCTAAAAAAAAAATTGCTACATAGGGTGGTTTTGAAAAATGTCCGATTTAGCTGTATAAAGGCTTCTTTAAGTAACATTAATGCGAAGCAATACCCAGAAACTCAAAATTCAAAATGGCGGAATAAATATGGCTGATTAAAAAAAAAATTATTCTATTAATACACGGTGAATTTGAAATAGCATAGGAAATTTTAACAGATGATTCTACATCATAAAATATGACAAAAAGTTCTTATAAACATATGTCTAAAAATGCCTCATAAGGGAGCTATGCCCCTTTGAAAGTGGCTAAAAAAATCCAAACGAGGTTTTGCACGTCAACTAATCCTACCCAGGCCCGTTTTTGTGTGTTATTTTCATGTACTTATTTTAACCAGGGGTGTGCGAAACGGGGGGGGGCTTATCAGTTCTTTGTCCCAGACTTTTTTCGTTTGTACTTATTTCAACCAGAGCTGTGCGAAACGGGGGGGGGCTTATCAGTTCTTTGTCCCAGACTTTTTTCGGTGTAACTTTTTTGCAATTTTATTTTTGAAATATGATTCCTCAGGTCAAAATACATAAAAAAGGTACTCTTGTTGTAATACTGTAGGATTAACCATTTTCGAGAAAAATTTATTTGAAGGTGAAAGGAGCCCGCACCAAATACCTAGGAAATTTTTTGTGCACAGAATTTTTCCAAAATCTAGGAATAGAATCTTTAGGTCATTCTGAATAAAAGTTGTCATGTACATAAAATCACTAAGTGCCTTTATTTAAAAAATAGTAGTAAGGTTTAACTTTTCTCGCAACAACACTATAAAACGTTGTAATTCTCTTCCTTGCAATAAATATGATCTTTTAGTAAACCTTAAAACTTCTATAAGATGTCTTAATATGTATCCATTTTCATCTGTATGATGTCGGCATGTATATATAGTTGGAGGTATATAAATGTTTCTGCATACAAAGAAGTTTGTTCTTACTTCTGCATATAGTCGCAATAGGTTATTATTATTATTATTGCAAAAAATACAACGCCTGTCAGGAAGCGGAAACAAAACATTTAACTTTATAGAGTTTTCTTTATTTGCTATTTCTATTTCTTTCATTACAGAACGATTGCAGTTAAAGCATAATCTAGTCCTATCATTTATTTCAATAAATGGCCTCTCTAGTGCATTACGTCGTTTTAAAGCTATTCTTCTTTGATCTTCATAATCATCTTCACCGATACGTACCGTAAAATTTCTAATAAACTCTTCATTACAAATAAAGCAAAAAAATCTATTTTGATTAGCCATCCTAAATAATTCAAAGATATATTTAATATAACTCAGATTCTTAATTTTTATTTCGATAACTTACTTTTACTAGGAACTAATAAAGGCTCTTGAGATTTTGTAATCAAAAGCTCACAAAATAATAATCTAAGTGCTCACATGTGGGGAAAAATACCAAACTCGTATGCAGAAGCTGTCAAAAGATAAACAATTTGTCAATTTGACAAAAAAAAACAGCCCCCTACTTAAAATGGGATAGGGTCTTTTACAGCGCCGGACAAAACCGCGCCTGGTTTACCGCGCCGCCCTTTACCGCGCCACCCTTTACCGCGCCTGTCCTTTACCGCGCCGACCGTAACCGCGCCTAGGACATTTCCGCGCCTATGTAAACTTTTGATTTCATTTTATTTGAGTATTTACTATAGTGTTCGATTTTTTTTATTGCACATTTTTGATAATTTCTATCGACATTGTAACCTCTTTCATTTGTGTACCAAATAATTATTTCGATTAAAGAAATACTAGGTAGGTAAATATACTAAAACTCAATAAAAAATAGCACAAAAAACACTTGTATATAAATCGAACAAAATCACAAAAAAAAACATAAAAAAATCATACAATAATAAATTAAAACTGTGTAATTAATTTTTTTTTATACGAACTCAAACCATGTGATTCCTATATTTATATACCCCCAACATGCCGACATCATATAGATGAAAATGGATACATATTAAGACATCTTATTGAAGTTTTAAGGTTTACTGAAAGATAATATGTATTGCAAGGAAGAGAATTACAACGTTTTATAGTGTTGTTGAAACCTTGTAAAACTACTGTAGATCTGAATTTGATGGATGAAATAATGTTATAATTAAGTAAGTTATGCTAAAAAACATTTTACTGGTTTGAACGCCAATATCTTGAAAACAATGTGTTTTAGGAAAAAATAGTTTATAACATTTTTTGAGCAGTTTTAAAATATCTTATATGTAAGTGCTTAATTAATAACATACCATAATAATTAACTTAATTATAACCAAAAAACGCTAAAAATAGTAGTTTTACCCCATTCTTACCCCTTTATCCCCAATTGTTTACCCCCAAAATCTAATCAGATCTTCGAAATTCGATAAGAAACCATATGCAAAAAACCACTTGTCGATATCTTTTTTAGAAATGGAGTTATCGAGTTTACAGACACAGAGACAGACAGACAGATGGACGAATTTTTTTTTTGCTTGTTTATTTCATCCATTGTTATATGTGTTATGTTTATTGCTAGGTTTAAATTTGGCTCGAGGTCAATAAGAAGAGGTTTGTTGGAGGGCTCATAAACTGATGAAAAGAAATCTCTAAACCCATTGGCCACCTCCTGATATCCTTCCAATTTTTTACCATTGGAATACATAATAGGGGGAATAGAATTAGTGTTTTTAAGGTTCGAAACATAGTTCCAAAATTTTTTAGGACTTTCAATGATGCCTTGCTCTGTTTCTGTAATATAATTAATATGATAATTTTTTATAGCATTTTTGCTCTGCATTCTTAGATTCGAAAATAAATTGTAATCATTCGCATTACGATAAGTTTTCCATTTTTTATGAATTTTTTCTTTTTGTCGAATAAGCTTAATCGTGTTGGCTGAGAACCATTTAGGATAGTTATTTTTATTTTTTAAAGAAACATGCTTATTAATAATTGAGTTTAGCTTATTATAAAATATATCAGTAGCAGTTTGCATATTAACGTTGGATAATAAATGTTCCCAGTCATTGTGAGTGTAATCGGCTTTAAAAAAGTTTCTGGATTTATAAGAGTTCTTATCTAATCTTATCGACATCGGAATATTAACATTTAAAAAGATAGCAGGATGATGTATGTCCTCTTTAACAAAAGGAAAATCACTTTTTTGAACTTTAATATCAGAAATTGTAGACATTATTAAATCCAGTATTCGGTTATTACCATTGAGAAAAGAATTAAACTGATATAGGTTATTATATGAGAAGCAGTCTGAAAATTCTATATATGTTTCTTCGTTTACAAAGTCGTGTAATAAATTTTCAGAATTTTGTTGTAAAGTCCAAGTAATTTTTTTTAAGTTGTAATCACCAATAAGGAAAATTGGATTTTCACTTTTTAACTCAACTATATCGGTAATATTGTTAAAATGATGTAAATAGTTATTTTCACCAGCATGGCCAGAAAGATAAATGCAACATATAATAAGAATTTTATTACCGGATAAGCTGATTGATACCCAAATATCCTCATATATGTTATTGTAAGATGAAAAAGGGACGTCCATTGACTCATATTTGGTAGAATTCAAAACATCGGTAATCATACCAGTTTATAAAAAAGGAGAAAAAACAGACCCAGTTAATTATAGGCCTATCTCATTAATTTCAAATTTTACTAAAATATTCGAAATTTTAATAAAAACTAGATTAGATAGCTTTATAAAAAAATATAATATAATATCAAAAAAACAGTTCGGCTTCCAAAAAGGCAAATCAACACAAAACGCCATAGCAACTCTAATCGAAAACATATATGAAGCCATAGATAAAGGAATGCCGGCATTATGCATCTTTTTAGACCTTGCTAAGGCTTTTGATACCGTCAGTCATAAAAAGTTACTTGAAATACTGGAAGGCTTAGGAGTTCAAGGTAATGTTTTAAAGCTGCTGGCTAGTTATCTAGAGGGTAGAAAACAGTTTGTCAATATGGGAAATAAATATAGTGATCCTCTGTCACCCAAGTATGGCGTGCGTCAGGGGACAATTTTAGGACCAATTTTATTTGTTCTCTACATTAATAATGTGTTTAGATTTATTATTCCATCAATCTATTTTCTAATCATCGTACAGAGTGATATTGGTAGACTGACAGTTTCGGGCTACTGGCCCTCTTCAGTACCAAGAGTCAACTCTGCACGCTGATTAAGAAAACGGTTTTAGACTTTATTCGCAAAAGGAATATAGCAATAGATGGCGCACAAGCCTACATCAATCTAATGGCTATATTCCTTTTGCGAATAAAGTCTAAAACCCTTTTCTTAATCAGCGTGCAGAGTTGACTCTTGGTACTGAAGAGGGCCAGTAGCCCGAAACTGTCAGTCTACCAATATCACTCTGTACGATGATTAGATAATAGATTGATGGAATAATAAATTAATATTTTTATAATTTTGTTTAAAATTAAAAATTTCTGTCCTTAATGTGTTTAGAGTTAACACCAGGGGTGAAGTATTAAGTTTTGCTGACGACACAACAATTTTTTATAGAGGGCTTACCTGGCAACACTTAAAAAACATGGTTGAAAGTGACTTTGTCTTAATAAAAAAATGGTTTGATCACAACATACTTACACTAAATATTGATAAGACAATGTTTATGACCTTTGCGTCATATACTAATGGTCTACCAAATATTGACAGGCTCACATTCAACAGTCAGGTTGAAACTTTTTTCATAAAAAGAACCTCATCGGCCAAATTTTTAGGAATTATGATAGATCAGCACCTTAAATGGGACCTAAAAGTTCAGCAGATCAACAATAAAATAAGATGCTTCATACCATATTTTAAAATATTAAGGGACATTTTAAGTATAAAACAAATAAATATGGTATATTATGCTTTAGTGGAGTCCCACCTGAGATACGGCATACTTGGTTGGGGAGGTGTTTATAAAAATGTGCTGGAGGACTTAGAAATTACACAAAAACGCATACTAAAAAAAATACACAAAAAAAGTAATACTTACCCTTCCGATGAACTGTTCAGCCTATCAAAGAAAATGGACTGCAGAAAACTATTTTATTTAGCTCTTCTCCTATACAAGCAACCTGAAAATAAAAATGTTAAATTTACTAGAACAAGAAATCATAATACTTTACCTATTCCCAAAATGAATAAAACCCTTGGTCAGCGCAGTAGCAGTTTCTTAGGCCCTAGAGTTTATAACGCACTACCTGAAAATATAAAAAACGTTAAACATAAAATACAGTTTAAAAATTTATGCAAAAATTATATCTTACAGTTACCAAGAGACACCGTTATTAAACAAATTGATCTAAAAAATACATAAAAAATATTATTTATTCAAAAAAATACTATTTTAACCCAGTTATTTATTTATTTATTTATTTTTACTCGTTATAGTAGTTTCAATCATAAACTTAATGTAATTGTGTCAATGTTATTTATTTAATTATTTATGTATTTATATAGTTATTTACTTAGTTGTTTGTATATTTGTGTTGTAACGTGTTTTTGTTTAGCATTGTATCGAAAATTATCAATACTTACCTCTATACCTTTTTATCAATTATATATTTATTAATTACATATTTATTTAATTATATATTATATACTTACCTCGTATTCTTATAAATTTTGAAAATATTGATTTTTAGTTTTAGAAAATATTTTAAAGGCACGCTCAAATGTTTTATTACATTTCTGTGTTTTTAGCATATTTATTTGCAAATGATTACCATGTATATATTATGTAAGTCCTTTATTATTATAGATACTGCCAACATAACACCACCACCGTCATATTTAACACCAACGCCCTCACACCGATCTCTTCTGTAGACATTATAACTTGCTGGATCAAAGAGTTAATTAGTTTTTACACCGGGATGTAGATTAGTTTCTGTGATACACACAATATCATGATTGCAGTTTAGAATCGACATATAGAAATCATTAGTTTTGGTTCTTAAATCATTGCAGTTTTGATAGTATATAGATAAATCACACATAAGTTAATAATATCGGATGTATATATATAAATATATTTCTGTATGTATTTTCTCTCGTTCTAATTATGTAATAATTAAAATAATTCTTGTATAAAGAACTTTCACTTTCGGGTTTAGACCGTGTTAATGGATTTTCACTTTCCGACGTTTCGTCTCTTACTACTAGAGACATCTTCAGGGATTAATCTGAAACTAAGTTTCGAATCAACTTGTGTCACTATTTATGACGAGTTGTGGTTATTCACCCGTGACGAGCTTTTTCCTATCAAAGACTTCCATATTGCAGGTAAGTGGTAACCAGTGTCCCGATTGATATTGTTAGGATGCTTGATGATTTCTATCGATTCCCGTATCTTCCTTGGCTTTTTTCTGTTTTCTGTTAATATTTGTTTTGTTTCAGACAAATTGATTTTATGACCTGTTTCATGTACATGTTCGGCTACTGCCGATAAGGAAATTTGTTTCTTTCTTATATTGCGCTCATGCTCTTGAAGTCTTGTAGAAATTTTTCTCTTAGTTTCACCTATGTAAACCGTACCACAGGAGCAGGGTATTTTATATACGCCTTCTGAACTCAGGGGTATTTTGTCTTTTGTTGAAGTCAAACATTGACCTAATTTTTGGTTGGACCGAAATATAGGCTTAATATTTGACTTTTTCAAAAGTTTATACCAAAAAAGACATTAATAAGACCATATACAAATACAGAAATCCCAGACCCAAACAACAGGACAATAGTGACAATGACAGACAGACACAAGTTATACTTCCCTATGTAAGCGGTATCACGGATTAAATTTATAAAGACAAAATTTCCCAACGTTTCGCCATTTATTGAATTGGCATCGTCAGGGGATAAATACAACAAAAATATTACTTACAATACAAAAAATTAAATTAATGACATTGACAAGAAAAATAAAGGTAACAAATTAAAAATAAGGTAAATTGAGGTGTTAAAAAGTATTATTTGAGATGTGGAAGTGTAAGGCGTAAGTTAAAATGTACAATTTTTAACTAGGTGGAGTATATGAAATTCTTTAGATGAAAGAAAACAAATATGCCCATACACGTATGCATGAAAATATCCATCTTGTAAGCCAATAATATTCTTCATACCCGCCACCCAGTCAAATATGCTTTTTATTTAATGATCTTATGATATATTTTGTGTAGGTTTTGTGTATCTGTTTTGAAGTTTATTGTGTTAGGAGTAGTGTTAATATAAACCATTTCTAAAAATTGTCGCTTAGATTTTATGGGTTCTATGTCTAAAATGGATACATTATCAAAATCGAAACTGGCCTTTGTCAAAGCGGTGAGTAGCAAGAGCAGTTTTATTTATATTTAGAACATTTTTACAATTTGACATGTGCTGAGCCGTTCTTGACTTTAACCACTGTCCGGTTTCTCCAACGTAAACACTCCTGCAGTTCTTGCAACTTATTTTATAAATTAGATTATATCTAAAATCTTTTGCCGTTTTGTTCTTCATTTTATCATAAAAAGTCCCCAAATTAAACCTGTTTGAAGTTACAATTCTACAATCTTCCTTCTGCAAAATATTTATAATTTTGGTAGTTAACTGAGGAATAAAAGGAATTTTATAAAACAATTTTTTATTATTGGTAATAGTATTATTATTATTAATAGAAATATTATTATTTATATTAGAAGTATTATTAAATAAAATAGAATTAAGTAATTTAATTGGGTAATGATATTTTAAAAGAATATCCTTGACTAAATTTAGATTTTTATTGTGAAATCTAGGGTTACTTAAATTTAAAGCTCTGTTTTTCAACATTTTTATCGTATTAATTTTGTAATTTTTACTTTGACTTGAAAAATAATTTAAATACCTGCCCGAAGAAAAGGGCTTTTGATACCAATCTGTAATTACTGATCCATCTTCTTGTCGTATTAATGTCAAATCTAGAAAATTTATTTTATTGTTAACTTCTTTTTCTAATGTGAATTATAATTTCGAATGAAAACTATTAAAATTGTTTAAAATATTATCTAATTCGTCTATAGGAATAGACATAATGAGATCTTCGACATAAATTTTAAGGAAAACAATAATAAATGGTAATTTACCTATAACTTCATTCAATAAAAGGTTCATTACCGTGGCAGAAAAAATTGGTGAGGCTGGGTTCCCCATAGCTGTCCCAAAAAGTTGTTTATAATAAATATTATCTAAAGAAAAGTACCCATTACTAAAACAAAAATCAACCAACTCAATAAATTTATTTTTAGGAATATCTGTGTATTCTTTTAAAAAATCCCATTTTTCGTTAATAACCTTAATAACCAAATCCTTCGGAATATTTGTAAACATTGATTTAACATCTAGGGATATTAAGATATGATTTGGTCGAATTTTAACATCCTTAATGAAATCTACAAATTTAAAAGAGTCTACTAAATGATAAGAAAATGACGGCAATTAATTGTTTAAAATTTTTGTTAAAAATTTAGCTAATTTATAAGTAGGCGCGCCGATACATGAAACCACTTAATTTTAAGGGACCATCTTTATATATTTTTGGTAACCCGTACATTTTAGGAGCTATTGAGTTATAAACTGTTAAGTTTTTTGAAGTGGATTTATCAATTCGAGAATTTTTAAAAAGGTTTAATATTAAAGAGTTATTTTTACTTTGTATAGATTGTGTAGGATCCTAATTCAGTTTTTCATAAACAGAATCATCTTCCGTTAGTTGATTTATTTTTTGTGTAACGACATAAATCGTCACTTTGTAATATAGCAAGGGTTAATTAAACTATTCGTTTACTTACGTTATAATTTATGTTTATTTTGTATATAAATAGTTACGTACGTACAGAACTATTTTGTATCTGGGACTATTTTGTAGCAGGAACTGAATTCTAACCATATGAGTCTCTATTCCATAGTTCTACCTGAAAATATTATAAAGAAAACATAATTAGAATATGATTTTTAATAATAAAGAATCATATGACTTATTTCTCTATAGTGCATTTGTCTATGGACTTACCTGGTTTTTATATGTTTCAGAGTCTATTGAGGGTTGGATTTCACTGGCTTTCACCTGTAGCTTGTCTCTCTTGTGGAAAGTTTCATATGCTTATTGCTTCGGGATAATCCAGAATTTGTTGAAAATAGTTTGCTGGAACTGCTCACTTAGATTCAGTATTTTGTTTATACTTAGTTCACAGGACACTTAGTATTCTGTTCGTATTTTTATTAGTTTTGCTGATAAACAATAAGTATTGTTTATATTTGTTTCTTAGAGTAATATTTTGAGGTTAGATATCACTAATACGGATTTATTAGGAAATAGTCTTTTTGGTTATTATCTTTGATGTAGTTTCAGTTACCTTTATTAGGAATCCTATACGGTAAAACTGTAGTTGATAATGACTTGCATAGATGTCGCTAATAGTTCAGAAATAGGATTTTATTTACCTGAAGGGTTCATACCGGTTGATAAGGTCGATTTTCGCTCTTTCTTGATGAACTCTGTACAATGGTGGTGTCATTTTGACGAGTGTTTATTTTCTGTAATCATCGAAGTAATCCTTCATGTATTTTTATTTAAAGTTAGTGAAAATGAATATTTAAACAATGCGGAAGATATTATAACTGTTATTTTCTAAAATTATGCATTTATAACGTTTCGATGGACATCGAAGACTTAGAATGACATGTAAGTTAAGTTTTTCTGTTTCTTAGAATATTTCTGAGATATAATTATTGTTTTAGCACCATTAATTAAGCACAATCACTAGACCATTAATTACTCACCATTTCTATACCATTAATATGGAATTACATTAATTTAAGTTGAAGTTTATTTTGGTATATTTGATATACAAGTTCTCCGCATGGAGTGATGTTCTGTTGGAACATGGTTCTGTATTTTTTGGCATAGATAAATTCTATGTAACCGTCTAGCAGACAATTTTATATTGGACATAATTTTCAAAAGCATATTTAATCCCGGACAACATTTTCAATCGTACATTTTATCCTGGAAGATAATTTTTCCAAAGTAGATGGGACAGCCTATATTTTTTTTCTTTCATTTGAGAAATGAATTCATCAGCATAGGGGAGACTTGCACAGATGGAGACGATGGAATTCATACCTCATGGATTTTGCAGAAACCAGCTAAGTACTCTTTCTGAAAACTTTTGAAAGCAATATTTCATATTTTTAAATTCTTTTATTTCAATATTCTTATAACTGTAAACTTTATCAGATCTGATATAGTATTGATTAATACTATATGCCCTTCTGGCTTTTGTTCATTTTTAGGTACTTATTTTTTTTTAAACATTTAATCTCATTTATTAATTATTAAATATCATACTTTTGATTAAATGATTTCTAATTTAAGCATGACTTTTATACACTGCAAGAAATGATTGTTGTTTACATACATTTCTTGCTGCTTGCTGAACTTCATGTTTTCTTTATACATTTAAGTCGAATGATTTCTGAATTTAGTAATTTTTATTAAGATTTCTTTAATTATATCTTAATATAATTACACATATTTTTTATATATATTAATACATTACTTGATGTGCTTTCATTAAGTTTATTTATAATAAATTTCTCAAATGAATTATCTTATTTTATTTAGGGGTTATATTTTCTCAAACTGAAAAGCTTAAGTATTTACACTAGGTTGTTACTTACCTAAAGGAGTAAAAGCTAAAGTGACTGGCGCCCCTAGCAACATTAATCAATTCTTTCTATTTTTCCCTTGCCCATACCCATTGCTCCGCTGTCAAAACTAGCCGTTGGCAGTGAACGTATTAATTACGGTACATTTGTTTATATTCTTGTTTGTCCATAATAACAGTAAAGTTTCCTTTGTCAGAATTTGTAACCAAAACTTCCACTTCCAAACTTCATATATTTGTGTCTTGATATTTTTGAAAAAGTACAGATTTTTATTTCCTATTTTTCTCGCTCAACTGATGGTTACTAATAATTTGTGCTAAATTCGATCTTATTTCAACCAAATCCTCAACTGTTCTTTTCTGATTTTGAGCTATAAATTTTATGTCTGTAATTAGTCTTCTATATAAATATGTACTGAAAATAGGTTTTCAATTAAATTTAGGCCCCAGAGCCAAAAAAATAGTTATATCATCAGGGATTACATGTCCGGAAATATTTTTAATCCAGGATGGATCTGCTCTTGGTACAGGATCTAATTGATTATTTTTTAAATCTTCTAGCTTTTGTGTTTCTCTTTCTTTAACTTTACTACTATTTTATTTAATAATACTCCTAATATAAATAATAATATTTCTATTAATAATAATAATACTATTACCAATAATAAAAAATTGTTTTATAAAATTCCTTTTATTCCTCAGTTAACTACCAAAATTATAAATATTTTGCAGAAGGAAGATTGTAGAATTGTAACTTCAAACAGGTTTAATTTGGGGACTTTTTATGATAAAATGAAGAACAAAACGGCAAAAGATTTTAGATATAATCTAATTTATAAAATAAGTTGCAAGAACTGCAGGAGTGTTTACGTTGGAGAAACCGGACAGTGGTTAAAGTCAAGAACGGCTCAGCACATGTCAAATTGTAAAAGTGTTCTAAATATAAATAAAACTGCTCTTGCTACTCACCGCTTTGACAAAGGCCACTGTTTCGATTTTGATAATGTATCCATTTTAGACATAGAACCCATAAAATCTAAGCTACAATTTTTAGAAATGGTTTATATTAACACAACTCCTAACACAATAAACTTCAAAACAGATACACAAAACCTACACAAAATATATCACAACATCATTAAATAAAAAGCATATTTGACTGGGTGGCGGGTATGAAGAATATTATTGGCTTACAAGATGGATATTTTCATGCATAAGTGTATGGGCATATTTGTTTTATTTCATCTAAAGAATTTCATATACGCCACCTGGTTAAAAATTGTACATTTTAACTTACGCCTTACACTTCCACATCTCAAACTTAATACTTTTCCTTAACACCTCAATTTACCTTATTTTTAATTTGTTACCTTTATTTTTCTTGTCAATGTCATTAATTTAATTTTTTGTATTGTAAGTAATATTTTTGTTGTATTTATCCCCTGAAGATGCCAATTCAATAAATGGCGAAACGTTGGGAAATTTTGTCTTTATAAATTTAAACGCAGTTCTATAAACCAAGAATTATTTTAATTAAATATATTTCTTTTTAATTTTCATTTTTTTAAATTGTTCAGGACTGTTTCTGATGTCACATTTATAATTTTGGAGGAAGCATTTTGGCGAATTCGACAATCCTGCGTCCAGCAAAAGTTATACTTAAAATCCTTGCAAAATTTATGCGTTTCATAAAAAAGCTTTTGATTATATACCGTAAGATGTTCGTTGACGTATATTTTGTCTTGAGAATTTATACCAATACTTTGTGCGTTTAAATTTTGATTTTTCCTTGCTAAAGATAGAAATTCATTTTTCTTATATTATAGCGATTTACCAATTTAACTATAATAGGCTTTGGCTTGTTCTCTACTTTAGATTGAACGCGGTGACATACATCAATGATTTCAACTTTTAAGATACAGTTAAAGCTATTGCCTATTTTTTTGAATTTTCATTTTTTTTCTCAGGTACTCCAGTTATTTCCAAGTTGTTTATTCGGGAAAACTGCTGAAGATTCTGCAGCTCCTGTTTAAGCTCTAGGTTGTCCTTCTTCAACATATCAAGCTTATCGATTTTTTTAATTTTTAAGCCAAATTCCTGCATTTTTGATTCTAAATCTTGTAATTTATCACCATAAAATTCCAAGGAATGGGTAAAATCATTTTGTTTATTTTTATGTCTTTAATATCGGTTAAGTTTTTTTAGAATCGTGGATTCGCCTTTATTTTGATAATGTTCATTAGCACCGGCCTGGGTGTAGCCCTCCGGGCAGTGCCACTTGACAGACGATTCGCTGTTTACCACCTTACAAAATGTTGTATTTTTATTTTCTGACATTTGTAAGTTATAACTTTATAATAAATATATAAATTTTAGCTAAATTTATTAGTTTATTGCCACATATGAAACTACAGTATCTTCTTTGATTCAAGCAGCTTAATTTTTTACTTAATTTTGGTAAATGGTTCAAAATTCTCACATATCAAAATTAATTTATTTTTTTTTGAGTAATTTCGTGTTATTATTTAAGAAATGTTATATTTAGCACCAGGACATTTAAAGGCAAAACTGAAACAATAGCATTTTTATAATTGCATCCACAATTTTTAAACATTTCACCACTTTATAATCAAATGTTAAGCCTCAAAATAAAAAACTGTCAAACTGACAATAAAAAATTCTTAGTATTATTTTTAGTAATTTTTTCTTTATGTTGGCGTACCAGTGTTGTCAGACCCTAGTGGGCCATATCAAAGCCAACTAGACAGTCCAGTAGCGCGGCCTGAAAGTAAAGGACGACTTGGTAATGGGGAATGATACTCCACCGATATACCACCATTTTGTGTTACATGGGATAGTGCGGCGGTTCTGTGACCTTAAGTGTAACATATCTACGAACTTAAATACTTTTATATTCTGATACAAGTCTTGTCACCTTATGACAAATGGCAACCTAATAGGTTGAACATATACCTATATAATATTAGTGAAACATATGAGTATGACTTGGTATAAGTTTAACAAATGTCTGAATCCGTTAGGCAATCAGTAGCAAACATGCTTAAAGACATCGAAAGGTATAATCCAGATAATCTACCCATTTTAGAACAATATGTGGAAATACAATCTCAAAATGCAGATTATGATTTAGAAACATCTAGCAGTGTTACAATTGTACCAGTTAAATCCTCATGAATATAATGTGACTATTACAGAACTTACTTATCTTGCTGTTAGCTTTAGCAAACTTGCCCCATAACTATTTTACTTTATGAAAATACATGTTAAATAAAACAAAACGAAGAAACAATTAGTAAAATAGTATATTTTGGGGACTTGCTGGAAAGATGTGAGTTTCTATGAATAGAAAACACTCCAGAAATAGTGCAAACAATAACAGGGTTTCTGGATGCAATCTGAAAATATACTTGTCAGTGTGTTGATGTAACTTACCAAGATATTAACAGGGAGATGTTAAAAGACGTCGATGAAATTAATTGTAAACTTAAGATTAAAAAATTTGGATGGAAAGAAAAAGGTGAACTGGTTTTCCGACCAAGATAAAAATATCAGATCCAAGAATATTCTAGAGGAAATTCATTTAGAAAACGTTGGTTCTATTATTTCTTCCTATCCATAAATACTTTTTTTATATTTATTTTTTACTGACATTATGATATAATATTACAATATATTATATTTTAGTATTTGACCTCATAAAGTAATCTACTATGTCACTGCTCCCAAGTAAATTATCCTGTCACATTAAACTTATATATATATAAAATATTTTGTCCAATACATCAATATAAAGAAGTTGATTACTGTCGTCAATTTACCTAAGGAAATTGACATATTCATTGTTTATAAATTATCTCACCTCTCCCCTAGCAACGTGAGATAATATTTTTACCTCACTCTTTTAGAAAAGGCAGTGTTTTTACAAAATACTTTTGGGGTATGTGCGTTTATCCCGGGATCCCATTTAATTGATCTTAAAAGATAAACGGCTAACATAACTTGCAATCATAACTTCAAAATTGAAATTTCTTCAATTGTAATTTTTGATAATTATCAAAAATTATATACTCGCGTTCGTATTTTTCTTTAGATTTGAGTGGTATAGTATTTAAATTAGCCACTTTGCTTTCGTTTAGAATGTCCTCAGGGACAGAAACACTATTTTGATCTTTAAAGTCCAATTTTAATTTGAAAACGACGCCACGCGGTAAAATAAATCTTGATTTTAAACTGTCAAACTTTCAATTGTTTTTTTTTTTGTATTTTAAAGATCGCGTTTTCTTCTAGTAAAAAAGTTGCCACAACGGGTTGTGGAATTTTCATTAAAAAAAAATAAGTTTTTTAACTAGTTACGTATTAAGCACACATTTATGTCAATCGGGTTCACAATACAACACTAGTGTCTTTTAAAGACACATAATTATAAAACCCGAATGTTTTTGTTTTTCCATTTTGACAGTATTTTTTGGTAAAACCCGTTACTCAAATCGACCAAAAAATTAAAAAAAATGTTTAATTTTCAGGTTTAGACTATCATAAGACGTGGAAAAAATGTGAAAAAAAGTGGGTGTATTTTTTCTCTGTCTGCTTGTCTGTCTGTTTGTAAACCTTTTTAACGAAATATACAGTTTTTAAAATTATTTCACAAAACGGACAAGATTATAACTTTTGCCATAATATCGCATATATGTATACTATATAGGATGTATATATATATATATATATATATATATATATATATATACTATATAGTTATTATAGATAGTGGAAAAAAAAATTGCATAGTAAAAAGAAGGAATATTAATACTTTTTTTACATATTTGATCAGATAAAGCTAGAAAGTATAAGCGAGAATACTTTCTCATAAAAGTTATGTCCAGAAACAATTTCCAATTTCCAATATTTGGGGAAAAAGTCATGATTTTTTTATCTTCTAAGTGGTTTTAAAATATTTCTTCTATTGTGAATTCTAAAAATGTTATGTCCAGAAACAATTTTTTACATTTTGGGGAGAGGGGGGAGGGGGAGGAGCTGGAAAAAAATGGTAATAATATTTTATGTGTAATTTTATTTTACCTTTTATGAGGTAAAAAATTTCTTCTATTGTAAATAATAAAAAAAATTGAGACCAATAATAAAATTTAACCCCCCAACCGATTTTGCGAACTTCGTAATATAAAAGTACATCTGCATACCAAATTGGCTCTTGTTTTAGTTAAATCATTTTTGAATGCGAATCTAATATTAAATTTAATTTTTGCAAAATAGCTGATCCACTATGGCTGAGACATTTGCAGTTATTTCACTAAAAAACATTATATAGGGGTTTGAGGTCCTGATTACAAACAAACATTTTATTTTATTTTTAAAACTTTGCGCACCCTACACTGAGAATTTGTTATCGTAGTAAATACTAAACGTTTTTGCCAATTTGGAACCCCAGGCAACATTTGTTATTAATTACAAGTTGTTAGAGTAAAACATAACAGAACAACGTTATTTTTTACTGTAACAACTTTTAATTATTAAAAATGTTGCCAGGGGTTCCAAATAGGCATAAACGTTTAGTATTTACTACGGTAACGAATTCTCAGTGTATTTGACCGTCAGACTATGTGGCAAAAGTCAAAATTTTGAGAAAATCACATGGAAATTCTTATTTTTAACTTTTTCCACCAAATACCAAAATTTCCCGTCGCTTCTATTCGTTATAAAATACCATTAAATTTTTCCTATATATGCCCAGTTCACATAAAAAAAATTGTTGCATTTTTTATGTCATTGTACTGTATTGTTTCCTATTGATTAAAAATTTGATGTACTTAGATCAAATACCAAAATTTCCCGTCGCTTCTATTCGTTATAAAATTCCATTAAATTTTTCCTATATATGCCCATTTCACATAAAAAAAACATGTTTCATTTTTTATGTCATTGTACTGTATTGTTTCCTATTGATTCAAAATTTGATGTACTTAGATCAATGCCTGACTGATTAATACAAATATAATCGTTTTTTATGTTTTGTGTTTTGTGCATCGGCCCTATGTCCTTACTATAAGTTAAAGTAATAGGAAATCTAAATTTTACTGAAAAATCGTACTAACATATTCTTTGATGTTAATATTATTGTCCGCACTTAAAAATTAAAGTACATCAAAGCATCACCCTTTATAACTAGTCAAATTCGCACATATTCGCTATGAATTCCTGTTTTATTTTGTGGCTAACCCTTCTATCTTCTCAAACTAGTGGAAAAAGTAGCTTAATCCTGATTAATCTGAAATATTTTTCCAAGTCGTACTACAAGTTTTAAAACAAACAAGCAAACCGACATGCACGTTTATTATGGAAACTGGCTTTCGGTCAAAAATTCTGAATTCTTAGTATGATGTAGATTTCATCTTTCCGATCAAAAGCCTCCATTGACCCAAATGACCGCTGGTTTTTGAGTTATAGGTCAAAAAGTCAAAAACAGTAAAATTTAAATATTTTTTTAAAAATAAACCGAATTAAAAACCTTCTCATAAAAAAAACATTATTTTGAAAGTTAAGTACTTCTGTTTAATGTAAAATCTTCCATTTTTTATATTATTAAGAAAATCTGACCTTTATTTCTCTTTTTTTCATCTTATAGTGGCGCCTTCGCCATATTTGCAATGATTTTTTTTTTATTTTTACCTTTATTTTAAACAAAAAAATAATAATTTTAGTATTTTATTATAAGTATATATATTAAGAACAAAACTAGATGTAAAGTTTTTTATTTCAGTTTATTTTTTAAAAAATGTTGTTTTTAACTTTTTGACCTATACCTCAAAAATTAGCAGTCCGATCAACCTGGGTCAATGGAAACTTTTGATCAGAAAGATAAAGTCCACATCACACTAAAAATAGAGAATTTTTGACCGAAAGCCAGTTTCCATAAAGAAACGTGCCTGTCTGTTCACGGATGTATTTGTGATTTCCCTTTTTAAACTCAATAAACAAAACAATATTTTTTATAAGAAATAAATTGGTACATACCTACCTCAAAAATATAAATCTATTTTAAAAAACCTAGTTAAAAAAGCAACAACTTTGACTTTACGATTAACATCTTCAGTCCCAGGTCTGGCAAACAAAAAAGTATTTATAACTTAGTTTTTTTTTCGTTATATTTTAGAACTTTATCAAACACATATTTTTCCTAAATAAAAAAAATAACAGTGGCCTAGAAATTTTGTAGATTTTAAGCTACTGAAATAATTTTAAAATGTTTTCAATATTTCCTTGAAAGTTGGCATATAGACGTTTTTGAGGTCGCGCAAACTAAATCTGATAACCCCCCAGGGACGGGGGTAGGGTAGTTAATTTTAATTCTTTATATTGTTTTCGTAAAAATTGGTATATAGGGGTTTTTGGGGTAGATGAAAATAAATCTGATAATTAAAATTCCAGGATTTTTTTTTTGAAAAATCATTTTCGCCACATATGGCAAATTTGGTATTGAAGAGGTTAAAGAAACTTAATTTTTGAAAAAAAATACGGTGCAAAATTAGTTTTTTGGAACCCTATATTTGAAATGATATTAGCAGTTTATTGGTTTTAAAATAAAAATTACTTTAGCTCTATTTATTCGTTCGTTGAAAGGCTGGGAAACCATAGGGACACACTTTTTGGAGCCATTGCTTTTGGGGGATTCGGCCAGGGATTTCGAAAATTCCGCTTGCCCTCTTCATTACCAAGAGTCATCCCTGTACGCTGATTGAGAAAATATTTTAGACTAGTCACTTCAGAAGTAAAGCCATTAGATTGGTACCGAAGAGGACTAGTAGCCCAAAACTGCAGTCTACTAATATCACTTACTGTAAGATGATTAAAAAATAGATTAATTTAATTAATATTTTTATTATTATTTTTTTATTCTTCAATAATTTAATTTTTTTCCCATACAAATCACCTTCTTTACTATAATAATAATTTATTTTATTTTAAGAATAAATGTGCCTATCCGTCTGTCTTTACTTTCGTCTGTCTGTCCGTCTGCCCGTAAAAATAAAAAAATCCATTCATCAAAAAAGTTGCAGGGAACTTATTAAAACATTATAAAATAATAGAAGGAAAATCCGTTGAACTCAAAAATTTCAGAAAAAGTTACTTTAATTAATAGAAATATTCATAGCAATTTTGAAAAAAGTCCATTCCTAAACAAAAAAGTTATAAGTGGCCCAACTTTTTACTTTTTTGGACTTTTGGACGTATCGTGAGAAAACGCAATAAACTGTCCACTGTGAAAAGTATACTATGGAACGAGAAACGTTACATATCTTCACGGCTTGTTTAAATTCTCACGTGCTGAGGATTTTAACTTAACCCGGCGTCTGACACGTGGGGTGTCACAAACCCCAGAGTCCAAATATTACTCCGTAACTATTTTATTTTCGCGCCAAGCGAAGACAGCGCCTCAGTACCTTTCAATCGCTTTTTACTTTGCACAGTGTAGCATGAACGGCAGTATGAATATTGAAGCATTAGAGGCCACGTCCTTTTGAAGTCGTCTGGGGTTTCTGACACCCCACGTGTCATAATAAGTAACATTTATTTTCCTACAACCTAGCTAGTAGTTAGTGCCTATTTTCCACCCATTGCCTATGACAATGGTTGAAAAGTGAAAATTAGTTGATTTTACATCTGCTGTCAGAAAATGAGTAAACGTGAAACACATAACCTTAAATTGACAAATTAATATTTTAAGACAATTTTTGCGTCTTTTGGATGTTTAGGTCGTAGAAAAAATAGTATACGGACCTCGACGCAAACTATTTCGGTGGACTTCGAGAGATTTTTTACTCGGCTGCGCCTCATAAAAAAATAAGCACTCTCTTGCACTGAAAACTAGGTTCGCGTACTCGGTGCGTAATATACTATTATCTTCCTGTTTCTCCTGTATTTTTCAGTCATATTACGATTACTTAAAGTAATTTATTTTGAACCCTACCTATAATATTTAAAAGTTTATAATTTATGTTATTCATGTAGATCTTTGTTTGGCAATTTTAAACGTTATTTTTTTTAGTTAATAGGAAACAAAAAGGTTTCCTATTTTTTGTTTTTTAAATTTGATTTATTTTTGTTAACCGATTAAAAATAAATATATATATGTATTTAAGATTTTTAAAATTATTTTTAGGTTAATATATTGTATAACTCAAATATTTTACTACATTTTATATAAAATTTATTAAATAAAGCAAAAACGGTCCCATTTATTGTTGGGGTTTATTATACCCCACCTGTCGTTACTTGTAAAACTAATCCACCTGTCAGACGCCGGGTTAATAATTTTAAAATGTTTTCAATATTTCCTTGAAAGTTGGCATATAGACGTTTTTGAGGTCGCGCAAACTAAATCTGATAACCCCCCAGGGACGGGGGTAGGGTAGTTAATTTTAATTCTTTATATTGTTTTCGTAAAAATTGGTATATAGGGGTTTTTGGGGTAGATGAAAATAAAACTGATAATTAAAATTCCAGGATTTTTTTTTTGAAAAATCATTTTCGCCACATATGGCAAATTTGGTATTGAAGAGGTTAAAGAAACTTAATTTTTGAAAAAAAATACGGTGCAAAATTAGTTTTTTGGAACCCTATATTTGAAATGATATTAGCAGTTTATTGGTTTTAAAATAAAAATTACTTTAGCTCTATTTATTCGTTCGTTGAAAGGCTGGGAAACCATAGGGACACACTTTTTGGAGCCATTGCTTTTGGGGGATTTGGCCAGGGATTTCGAAAATTCCGCTTGCCCTCTTCATTACCAAGAGTCATCCCTGTACGCTGATTGAGAAAATATTTTAGACTAGTCACTTCAGAAGTAAAGCCATTAGATTGGTACCGAAGAGGACTAGTAGCCCAAAACTGCAGTCTACTAATATCACTTACTGTAAGATGATTAAAAAATAGATTAATTTAATTAATATTTTTATTATTATTTTTTTATTCTTCAATAATTTAATTTTTTTCCCATACAAATCACCTTCTTTACTATAATAATAATTT
Source organism: Brachypterus glaber (assembly GCA_958510825.1). NCBI lineage: Eukaryota > Metazoa > Arthropoda > Insecta > Coleoptera > Kateretidae > Brachypterus > Brachypterus glaber. Next base: position 31,778,605 of record OY294049.1, read on the forward strand.
ATTTTATTTTAAGAATAAATGTGCCTATTAATTAAAATATTTGAGTAAAAAGTTAACTCTTACTATCCTCACTGAAAAATTTGGCAGAAAGCTAAAACTTTTTGGAATAACTTTATACTTTATCATTATAAAAAGTACATATTAATATTTAGGAAAATAAAGGAAGTGACACTTCAAAGTAAGGTATATTTTTTAGTCCTCCCAAATTATACTAACAAATGTGTGCTTTTTTGTGGATACGTAAGCCTTTATTCTAAGGCATACAAATGTTTTTTTTTTGCAACAGATTTGTCTCATCCCTAATTAGGGTTTGGATAAACACTGATATGTAAGTGCCAGAACAGATAAGCTTGTTTTTTTCTTTATAATTTATGAAACACGTACATTTGTTTTATTTATATTTTACTGGACACATCATGTTTGAAGCAGATTATATTTCAAACCATTAAAATTTATTTTCCTATTTACCAGAATCAAGACTTCGTTATTGCTTAGCATTTTTGGGTATACCTACTCTTTTACAAGGTGAACATTTATTGGATTTTTTGAATTTGAGTCAACATAATATAATTTCCTATACTGTGCTTACTCTTTACAGCGCGCATGCGCTGGAAGAGTATAAGGTAGTTTCGATTTTTCCATAATCTTCAGAAAATGTCCTAGACAAAAAATTCTTGGATGCAAATGTGTTTCATGTAAAAATAGGTTACTTTGAAAATGTCCATCTCTCCATTCGTCCACCCGTTCGTCCGTCCGTCCTCCCGTTCGTCCGTTCCTTCATCAGTTCGTTTCTCCATCCTTCCGTCAGTAAGTCCGTTTGTTCATCCTTCTGTCCGTCCGTATAATGTGCTCATTTGAATTCTCCACCATCGTCAGAAAATGTCCTAGATAAAAAATTCTTAGATGCAAATGTGTTTCAAGAAAAAATGAGTAACTTTGAAAATGTCCGTCTATCTGTTCATCCGTCCGTCCATCCGTCCCTTCGTCTGACCTTCTATATCTCCGTCCGATTGTCCGTCCCTCTGTTCGTAGGTATACTGTGCTTATTTGAATTTTCCACAATCTTCAGAAATTGTCTTAGACAAAAAAATCTTGGATGCAAAAATAAGTAACTTAGAAAAGGTCCGTCTGTCTTTACTTTCGTCTGTCTGTCCGTCTGCCCGTAAAAATAAAAAAATCCATTCATCAAAAAAGTTGCAGGGAACTTATTAAAACATTATAAAATAATAGAAGGAAAATCCGTTGAACTCAAAAATTTCAGAAAAAGTTACTTTAATTAATAGAAATATTCATAGCAATTTTGAAAAAAGTCCATTCCTAAACAAAAAAGTTATAAGTGGCCCAACTTTTTACTTTTTTGGACTTTTGGACGTATCGTGAGAAAACGCAATAAACTGTCCACTGTGAAAAGTATACTATGGAACGAGAAACGTTACATATCTTCACGGCTTGTTTAAATTCTCACGTGCTGAGGATTTTAACTGTAAAATTTAATGAAAACATCTCTGTGAATAATATTTTCAAGATATGTAACTATATATCAAACAAATTCTTGAACCATTCATAGTGGTTTTAAACCAAAGTTTAGTTCTACTTCAAAATAACCCTTCTTTTTTTAAAACCTAATTATTGTACAGAGTAGGGTAAACCACCAAAAGTTTAAATTGAAAAACTTCCATGATTTTTTCAGAATTTTTGAAAAAAATGTAGAGGTCGCTCACGTGAAAAAGTCCAAACTAATACACAGTGGTTTTAAAACAAGATTACGTTCTACTTCAAAATAACTCTTCTTTTTTTAAAACCTAATTATTGTACAGAGTAGGGTAAACCACCAAAAGTTTAAATTGAAAAACTTCCATGATTTTTTCAGAATTTTTGAAAAAAATGTAGGGGTCGCTCACGTGAAAAAGTCCAAACTAATACACAGAGGTTTTAAAACAAGATTTAGTTCTACTTCAAAATAAGCCTTCTTTTTTTAAAACCTAATTATTGTACAGAGTATGGTGAATCACCAAAAGTTTAAATTGAAAAACTTCCATGATTTTTTCAGAATTTTTGAAAAAGGCGTAGAGGTCGCTCACGTGATCATAGTCATGTTTTAAAAAGTTATGTTTCTTAATATATTTTTTTAAGACACAAAGATTTGTTTTTAATCTTTTTAACACGGCACGGTATAAAGGGATAGTAAATGAATAACCCCCAAAAAAATCAGAATTAATTCTTTTAAAATGGTGGAAATTTTACTACAATGCTTTATTTTGGATGTAATGACAGGCACAAAAATGTTTTTCATTGTTTAAAATTATTATTATTAATTAAATTATGCCTGTCCCCACATAAAAACAACAATTTTTTTATTGGATATACGGGGTAACCAGAAAAAAATCAGTTCTGAGAATAAGCATGTATCACTTGTCAATTCTTATGAATCTTATGAATCCTTTATTGATTTTACACAATTAAGTGTATATCAAATACAATAATTTATAAAATAATTTTAACAAAATAAAGTAAACTAAACTATTCTAATATGGTCCGAAGACACATTGGAATCAGTCGCCCAATGCAAACGATCGAAACTTCATGGCTTTTTTTAGAAATTTAAAAAGAGAGATATAAGTCTTTTTGTTAGCTTCCTTTAGAATATCATCGACGTCTTTAATTCGGAATTCATTTAACAATGTTCTGAAACTGGAGTACATTGGACATTCAAAAAGAATGTGACCCAGGGTTTCTACTTTAAATAACGAGCAAATAGAGCAAAGTTCTGTTAATTTAATATTATAAGAAGTGTTGTTGATAAATAGGTAAAGATAGTTAACGTTTGACGTTCTTAATTGAGAGATAAACCTTTTTAAATGTAAATTTAAGTCACTATATAAATGAGAGTTTTTCTTATTAATAGTGAATGAGTAGTCTGCTATTAAATATTTATAGTTTCTGCAATAGATGCTTAGTAAAATCTTATTACCCTCTAAAAAAATTATATTTTGTTCCATTTTAAATAAGATATGATCTACCTCCCTTCTGGATAAATGTAGATAATCGATTTCCAAGTCGTAATATTTTTGTACCAAAGTCTTTAATTGCATAAACCAGTTATATTTAATATAATTATTATTATTATTATTATTATCATTATTATTATCATTATTACTATCTAAGTCGATGAGCCTATTTAGTGCGATATATGTGTAACGATCCCTAGAGTGAGATAAGATTCTTACTACAAGCAGAAGTGCGCTTTTTATAATGTGATACGTAACAGGTAAGAATTTTGCTTCGGTATCACTTGTCAATTATTGACAGGTATGTAATTTTTTATTTAAGCTTTCATTATAAATCTTTAGTGTTTTAATGCCAAGTTTTTCCAAATAAACTATTCATGTGCGTTATTAAAATGTTCGCAAAATTTTCAAACTTTTAAGAGCCCACCATATTTAGAGTTTTGGGAAAAAATCAAAATAGTATTTTTCTTAAGATACTAGACCAAAAATGAAGCGAATAGACTAATTCGAGGCACTCTAGATTTAAAATAAAAATTTAAATAAAAATACACGGCCTGTCGAAAATTGACATATGACATATGGGTCAAAATCAAATTTTTACTAGTTTCTTGTCCCCACCATAAAAAAAAGTTATTCAATTTTTATTTTTAAAGAATCTTACATATTCTAGTACTACTCAAATGGTTTAATTTTAAAACTTAAAATACAGTGTAATAAATATTTTATTTTGAGAGAAAATATTGGTTTAATAGTAATTTTTAACGAAATTTTGTTGTCCCCAGCAACATTTATATACATATTTATTTTATGTATGCAAAGTGTTGCATTATATTTACTTCTTTCTAATTATTTTATAAAAGACACTTGATAGTGTTATTATTTTATAAACTAAGCAAAGCTTTTGAGATCCAACAAAAAAAGTTGGTATCAATAATAAGTTTGTCCCAAAAAATTGATGTCCATCTACGTGGCAAAACGTAGTCGTTTATTACATTACAATGAAACGTTTTATCACATATGTAATTATGCCCCAATAAACCCTATTTATTAAGTACTTCAATGTTAATGTTACTTTTATTTTAATAATCCCACTTTTTTTATTGGGGAGGACTTTTCGAAAAAAAAAGGAGCGTACCTTTTTAAATGTCCATCACCGTGGTTACAGTTTTTTTCTAATTTTCCGACTATGGAATTTTAAAATTATTATCTTTTGGTCTTAAACAATTGGCCTTTGTGATCCAATGTTCTGATAAAATTTTTAGAAAAATAAATGAACATCTAATATTTTTTTTGAGTCGCTACTTTAAATGTCCATCTACGTGGTTAATGTCCGTATACGTGGCAAATTTGTATTTTTATTTTTTTTTTTGCGCTTACCACTTAACTTGGAAAAAAATACTTTACACCAAAAGAAAGCTTATAAAACTCTCAACAAAAAATGTTCTATGCATTTTTAAGCTACGGCTAGGACCCTTTGAGGCATAGGCACGAAAAGAGAAAAAATCTGAAAAATACAGTATATAACCAATTTTTTTGCGATAAAACGCTTACAACTTATCGAATGCAAAAAAAATATGTCACTGAATGAAAGCCTATATAATTACCTACAATAAATGTTATATGCATTTTTATGCTAATGTTAGGACTGTTTAAGGTACTCGCACAGAAAAAAAAAGTCAGAAAAATACAGTACAAATTCTATTTTTTTGTGATAACTCGATAACTACCTAACCCTATGAAAAAAAGTTGAGAACCAAATAAAAGCTTACCTAATTCTCTACAAAACATGTCTTATGCATTATTGTGCTACGGCTAGGATTATTTGACGTAGAGGCAAGAAAACGAAATAAATAAGAAAAATACGGTACAGTTTAACTCGCAACTGACCATTTTTTTTAAGGGAAAGTTGATGGAAAATTATTATTCTATTTTTCGATTAATGCCCCTAAATTTTGCGGTATATTTTAACTTGTTTTAAAGCATTTTTGTTAAAATAAATTGCTAAAAAGAAGTAAATTTGATATTAAGCCTATGTCCTATGAGTCCCTAGTGGCAGAAACCCCTGACCCGGGCCTGATATTGATTACTTATATAAGATTATTTTATATTTCTAAATTTCAGTTTAATTTAAAAAATAGCAAAAGTTACTGTTTACAGTTAACTTACGCCTAGGCCCTAGAGGTAACGGCCCTTAAACCGGACCTGATAATCACTAAAAAAGTAATATGATAATTTTATATATCTAAATTAAAAATTTTGACAACAAATTTGGATATACCGACCACAAAAACCCATAAATACAATTTTTTTTTTGTTTAAAAGGTTCGATCGCCATATTGGATTCGCCATTTTAAATTTTCAATTTTTGACATCAGAGTCAGATTTTTTGACCACAAAAACCCTATGTTAAAAAGTTTTGTTCAATTTTAATATTCGAATAAATTTTTTGAAATATCTAGCCAATTGCGCACCACAGTGCGCAAAAGTGGGTAAAGTTTGCGCCTACTATGAAAATTGTATTTCTTATTGACTAATAAATACTTCACATGTATAATTGTTTCCTTAGTAAGTTGTAATTTGGACCTTTTTTTCTGAGTTGAAAAGAAGTACTTTTCTGATTTTAACCCATATGCTTAATTAATTTTTGAGTTGAAATATGTATATACAGAGTTTAAAAATCGAAGGATCGATTCACAGCCATTCCATGATGACGGACGCTACCATTCGTACAATATTTTAAAAAATATTTTTAAAAAAAGCCCCAAAAACTAAAACTGATATTAAAGCTGGTATGAAAAATAGATAGTGGAGATGAGCTAAAATAAAATAATAAATATAATAATTATCTGGCATTTAGGGTTGGTTTACAACCTTTTACTTTTAAAACTTTGATGACGGAAGCTACAAAAAATGGAAGTAAAATAAATCTATTTTATGTTTCGCCCGAATATTAGCAAACTAGTCCAGTGAATGAAGGTAAAAATACGGTATTACCTCCGAATTCTTTTGGATAATGTCGATTTTTGTAAAAATTTGCAGTTAAGCTCACCCTCTACTTCAAAAGTGACCTTATACGGATGTGTGATTATTGTTTTTTATGGATGTAAACAACCCCTTCTTGCAAAAAAATAGAAAACTGTAAATTTAATTGTATAATGACGAAATTACAATAAAAAAAGATATAGAAAGATTAACCATTATGAAAAGCAAATTTAAACTTTTTCAACCCTCTCTTCTCAAAAATGTATTTATCTAGTGGATCCTGATTTCGTGAATTTCTTTATTTACATCATCAGCACAAACAATAAATAACACTAAAATAGAACGAATGAATAATAAGTACACATATAAAAATTAAATTATAAAATAAACAATAACAGTATACAATTTAAAACTTACATAATTACAAAGAAACTCGAACATTTACGATCCCTTAGATTAAATAATAATGATTCAAAATTTGCTACTCACTTATTAAATACGGGACATACTTTTAATAAAGAAACAGGTTTCAAAGTTCTTCATTTTCAAACTAAATGCTTTTTATTAAATAATTTGGAATCATTGGAAATTTATAGATATGTTACGTCACCGTATCACATATCTTTAAATTCTCAGCAAAACTTTGACTGTACTCCACTATTTACTCTTCTTATACAATAGTATAGGTTTTTATTCTTGATTTTATTTATTTATTTGTTTTATTCTGTATATTTTTGTGTATGTACCTTACAATTTTTAGGTGTGTTATTTGTATATTTCTTAGATTTTAGAGTTCTGCATATCATATATGCCTGCACTATAGGTTATTTTATTTTATTTTATAAGTCCAGTCTTAATTGTTTATAATTAGTATAGATGTCATCATATGCACCATATTTGATTTTAATTGATTTAATTATCTTAACTGTCATTTTAAATTAGTATTGTGTTTTCTGTTTTACAATTTATGTGTTTCTCATTGTTCATGGTTCGATGTTTTTTACTTGTTCGAGTTTCGTTTTAATTATGAAAGTTTTTAATTGTATACTGTTATTGTTTATTTTATAATTTAATTTTTATATGTGTACTAATTATTTCTTCGTTCTATTTTAGTGTTATTTATTGTTTGTGCTTCACCGTTTATAATATAATTTATCATATAATGCAACATTTCAACCCTTAACAGCCACCTCTTGTAATTAAAATTAATTTTAAGTATTTTTACTTAAAATTTTTCACCTCCCATTTTTCACTTTCGCCTGTGAAATGGAATTTTATTATCAGATTCACTTTCAGCAACCTCTAAAACCCCAGTATACCAATTTTCACAAAAACTATCCCCCGCCCCTCAGGGGGTCGATTTAGAAAAGTTTTATTTTAAGATTTAGTTTTATGTCAAAAATTGTAATTTTTTTTAATTTAGGTTTTTTTTTAGCTTGAGATCGTTTAAGTATATAGAATAAACATTATTCTAAATCCTGGAACATAATGCATAATGTGGTACCTTTAACCCTTAAAAACCACCCCTTACAAAAAAAAAAACTTTTTAATAGCTTTAAATGTTTTGATAGTGCATTTATATTAAATTAAAATCTATTCACCTTTTATAATATAATTTATTATTTAATGCATCATTTCAACCCTTTACACCTCTTGTAATTAAAATTAAGCACCATATATGTTTACTTAGTTGGCTGCTTATACATACCACCAAAGTCTTGTATACATGGAATAACCCAAGATCAATATTTAAACTTGTACGAATCTCATTGTGATACAGTGGAACATATAATGGAATCTGTTAAGGAACATAAATTGATACTCTTGGGTGATTACAATTTGCCTGAAGCTCGTTGGCAAAATGAGGATTTTAGCGCTGTACCTACTTGTCCAGGAAATTCCATAGCAATACCAGTTTCTAATAGATTCTCATTTTTAAATTTGTACCAACATATTAACATACCTAATGATAGAAATGTTTTTCTCGATTTGTTATTCTCTAATGTTAATACTATAGAAGTGCATCGTGCAGTTGATCTATTAATAGAAAATACTCATCACCACATAGGATATACATTCGATTTACAATCAGACACCTCTGAGTCAATGTTATACGATGACTTTTCCTATGATTTTAAAAAGGCTAATATGATTGGTATGTGTGATTTTTTGACTGGTGTTGATTGGAATTTTCTGGACAAATATGATATTAATATAGCTGTCCAACAATTTTATAACAAAATGTATGAGGCATTATCATTATATGTCCCTATGGCCAGATTCAAAAGCACTGAATTTCCTTCCTGGTATACACTTCCTTTAAAGCAATTAATTTTTAAAAAGAAAGCTGCCCACAAAAAATATAAACAAACTAATTCAGATAACGATTATTTAATCTTTCACAGATTGCGCTCAGAGTGCATAGAACTAACCAATCAAACTTTTAAGAATTACCTACATAATATTGAGGAGAAAATCAACTCTAATGCCAACGAGTTTTGGAAATATGCTAGCACAAAAAACCAGGGATTTGAATGTCCAAACACAATGTATTTTAATGATAAGATTAGTTCAAACGGAAAAGATACAGTAAACTTGTTTGCTGAGTTCTTTTCCTCAGTTTATACAGATAACCCTTCTGACCCACCTCAGGAATACAAATTTGATAATACCGTTCAAATAAACCAAATGTCTTTCAGTTCTTGTGATGTTTTAGGAGCTATAAATAAACTAAAACCCACTAATTCATGCGGACCTGACGGAATACCTAATTCAATACTGATAGGGTGTAAAGATGTAATTGTGGAGATCTTAACCAAGTTGTTTAATTTATCTTTGAGCACGGGAGTTTTCCCAAAAATGTGGAAATCATGCTACATTACGCCAATTTTCAAATCAGGTAATAAAGAAAATATCTCAAATTATCGCGGGGTATGTAAACAATCTGCTGTGCCAAAGATATTGGATAGCTTGGTTACAGCAGAATTAACGTGGGCGACTAAAAATATTATCAACACTGCTCAACACGGATTTTGCGAGGGAAAATCCACAGTGACTAATTTGCTACTCTATCAGGATTATATACTTAATGCTTTTGAACTAGGATACCAAGTAGATTCCATTTATGCAGATGTACAAAAGGCTTTTGACACTGTTCCTCACAAATTTCTATTTAAAAAGCTGGAAGCATTAGGTATTTATGGTATGCTACTGAAGTGGATTGTCAGTTTTTTATCCGACCGAACACAACAAGTGAAAATAAAAAACTTTGTTTCCTTTTGTATACTTGTAACCTCTGGAGTATCTCAGGGCTCACATATTGGACCTCTCCTTTTTCTTTTATTTATAAACGATATTGTTTTGGTAATAAAATATTGTGAAATACTACTGTTTGCAGATGACCTAAAGTTATATAAGATGGTGCGGTCAATCTGTGATCAGTATCTTGTTCAGTGTGACATGGATAATTTAATTATTTGGTTTAAAAAACATGGTATGACCTTAAACATAAGTAAATGCTACTCAATTACGTTTCATAGAATCTTAAGACCTTTAGAAAGCTATTATGAAATGAATGGTACCCAACTACAAATAGTTGAAGAAATTAAAGATTTAGGAGTTGTCTTCGACAAACAGTTAAACTTCAACAGTCACATACGGGGTTGTGTCATGAAAACCCTACAAATTCTAGGCTATGTTACAAGAATGAGTGGTGAATTCACAGTTGAGACCTATAAACACCTTTACTGCACTATAGTAAGACCTAACCTTGAATACGCAGCAGTAATATGGTCACCATGCTACCAAATCAATATCAATTTAATAGAATCTGTCCAACGTCGCTTTATGAGGATTGCAGGATATAGACTTGGTATAACAAGAGAAAACTTTGTTTATAACTATGCAGCTATTAACGATCGGATAAAGGTTGACACTCTACTTCAGCGTCGTTATAAATCTGATCTTTGCATTCTTAACTCAGTACTGTCTGGAAAACTAGAATGTCCCACTATTTTGGCTAAAATCAATTTTAACACAAATTACAGGACGCGAACAAATTTTTTATTTTATATAGGTTTTCATAACTCCAATTATACATACCATAGCCCATTGAACAGAATGATGCGACTATCAAATTTAAATCCGATGGTTAATATAACTGGAATATCATTAGGTCAGTTGAAATATAGGTTAAAACGTACTGAGCTAGTCATTCAATAGTTTCAGTCACTCCCCGTTAGAAGATATGTATTTTATTTTATTTTCCTACATTCTATTATGTAATCTGATTTTTATGTATTTAATAATTATTTCATATATTTCTAACTTAATTATTATTAATTATTAATTTATTTTAACATATTTAATGTGAAAACATTTTTGTAATATTTAAAAAAGGGGGTATCCCGTAAATAAATAAATAAATAAATAAATAAATAAAATTTTTCACCTTCCATTTTTCACCTCCGTGAAATGGATTTTTATTATCAGATTCACTTTCAGCAACCTCAAAAACCCCAATATACAAATTTTCACGAAAACTTAATTATCAGATTCAATTTCAGCAAACGTAAAAACATATAGCAATTTTCTATTTTGCTTTCCCATTTTTAAAATTTTCAAAAAATCGTGCAAAAATTTTCAAAATTTTTTTTTGCGTATTTTTGCGTTTTATGGCGTTTATGTCGATATAAATGAATTTAAAGTAAAAAAAAATTGTCGCTCGGTGGTCCGTCGGTCGATCGGTCTGTCCCGGAAAACCAAAAGTTCTAGCTCGGGATTGTTTTTGGTGAACATTGGGGTGCGGCAAGGGAAAAATACATTTTTTTTAGAAAAATTTGAAAATTGCTATATAGGGGTTTTTGGGGTTGTTAAAATTGAATCTGATAATATTTTTTTTCTAACTCCGCCCCCGAGGGTGTGAGGTGGTAAATATTTTTAAGTATTTTCAATATTTTCCCCAAAATTGGTATATAGGGGGCGTGGTCCATTGAAATTCGTCCAGCATAGGGCGCTCGACTATTTTTAAATTCAATAATTTTTTTTTCTGTTGTTAAACCTATATATGTACTCTAAAACCATTTTTGTTTTATTTTTATATTGCTTCGTTTGGGGGTGGCAACCCTCCAAAATTTGAATTTTTCTGATTTTTGGATGTTGGGAAACTTGATATATCTTGGTTGTTAAATGAGATAGCGATATGGAACAAAAGTAGGTCTTTTAATTAATTATTGGGCTACCTTTCTTGCTGAATACACGTTTTTCCCAAAAAATTTAAAATAGGTTAAAATGGTATCCAAAGTTTGATATAAAGTTCAACAAAATCACGATTTTAATATTTCAATATTTTTAGGGCTGAATTAAGGGTTCAATTTTTTTTTGTAAAAAGTTCTATATAATTACTATGAACAGTAAGTTTTAAACCAAAATATTTATTTATAATTTTTTTACAGCACTTTGAAAATATTACTTTTTCGAAAATACCCTATTTTGAGCCTCTATTACTCAGTCTTGACCAATTTTAAAAATCTGAAATTTTTACACACGAAAGCTCTATATGTTAACATTCCAGAAAAAAAATAAAGAATGTGTTTTGCCTTAAAATGAAAATATAATTAAAACAAAATGACTTAAATCGAAATATTTTATTATTTGAATTTATTTATTTATTTATTTTATTTATTTATTTATTTATTGGTTTATAGTCGTTCTGGGACCTTGTTACTAACCTTTGTGCGTTTAATTAATGTTATTTAAAAATACCCTAAAATCAGTATTTTATATAAAAAATGAAAAATATATACTTATCAGCATTTACTATTTTTTTTGCGATTTTTTCTTTGGCTGTAATTTTTTCTTTATTGTTTGGTTTTTCTTGTACTGAAGATTCTTTTTTGTATCCAGTTTCTTCTTTTTAATGAGTTTTTTTCTACAATACTTAGTTTTCTTGATAATCTTTTTTACTTTTATTATCAATTCTTCCTTAAATTCTGTAGATTGAGAAGTTTTGTAGCATCTAATAATTTTGAAGAAGTTGGAATAAAGCCAACGAAACGTCGGCAGTTTTAGTAAAAAAAACGTTTTTTATTATAAATAACCCTAATCCAGCCATCTACTATCTAATCTAATAATTTCTTCCGAAATAGGTACAAATCGGTGATATTGCCTAGTTTCAGGTATCGAAATACAGTTTTCAAATCTTGGTTTAAGAAAATCATTATGGTCTTGTATTTCCTTGGAATTTACGTATATATATATATGTAACGCCAGTTATATTTTCTTTACAGTATTTAAACATATATAGAGAAAAAGGAAAAAGGGCAAGATAAAGAAGAAAAAACACCGGTAAAGGATTTGGATAATACTGAAAGAAAACGAAAACACACTGAAGGGACTACTCCAAAAGAGGGATCAGCAAAGAAAAATAGATACGCTCTTTCCCTAAGAGACAGAAATAAATATTGAAAAAAAAAATAATATCAACCTTTTTCTTTAAGCTTTTTTTTTTAATTTTCACTTATATTATAATTTTAACTTTTAATTGTAGGTTTTTATTTTTAGGTTTTATTTAGCTTAAGTGCTTGTTTTAAATAATTGCTATAATTTTCATTTTTTATGGACTATTTTCTTAAAGATTTTAGGGTAGGTGGTATAAATACAGAAAATCTTGAGAGTGCTTTTGAATGTAATCAAGTTTTTGAAATAAATGCAAATACTACAAACTTCAGATTGTTGAACTTAAATATCAGAAGTGTTGCCAAAAACCTTTCCGAGCTAGAAGCATTTCTCGAACAACTTACTAACAGTTTTGATTGCATTGTACTTACTGAAACTAGACAAATTGATATAAATTACATTTCCCTAGAAGGTTATGAAGGTATATATAGCGGTGGTACTTTTAACCAAAATGACGGTGTAATTATATTTATTAGAAATGGCATAAACTTTAACTATAAGATAGAAAATATAAATATGTGTAAAATTATTAATACTGAATTATTATTTAATAATGAGTTAATTAATATTATAGGAGTTTATCGCCTCCACGGAATAAATTTACCTGTTTTTTTAACCGATTTAGATGCCTACCTTTCTAAACTAAAAAATAATAATAACTTAACTATATTTACAGGTGACCTAAATATTAATTTACTAAAGCCAGTTGACCAAACCAGTGAATACTTAAATATTTTGAGTGAATACAACTTTAAATCAGTGATAAATGGTGTAACAAGAAGGGAAGCAGGTAAGAAAGGCTCATGTATTGATCATATTTTTATTAAGGGACGGGAAAATCTGGAAGAATTTATGATACCAGTAATAATAAATACAAATATAACTGACCATTATCCCGTGGCAGTACAAATTGTTTTAAATAATAAATCAAGTAGAAAAAAAAATTATCAAACAAATAAATTATAAGACATTAAATCGTGATCTAAACAATGTAGAATGGGATGAACTTCTATCCGCGGGCGTGGAATCTGCAACAGATAAATTCATTAAATTAGTCAAAGATAAAATAGAGAAAAATACTATTTTTAAAAAAATTAAAAAAGCCTACAAAAAAAGAAAGCTTTGGATAACAAGGGAAATAATTGACTCAATAAATTACCGTGATAATTTGTTAAAACAATATTATAAAACTGACAATATCGAAACTAAAAAAGAATACAACAATTTTAGAAATCGTCTTAATAATATCATAAAAAACGCTAAAAATAATTTCCATAAAATTAAAATCGAGTCTAGTCAAAACAATAAAGAATTATGGAATACAATAAATAATCTAAAAAAGTCAAATAAAAAAGTGAATAACATTAAAGAAATTAGGGTAAATGATACAATAATTATAGATAAAAATAAGATGTGTAATATGTTTAATAAACATTATGTTGAAATGGGGGAAAAGCTAGCTAATAAAATAACAAAACCAAAAAATTATAAAGAAAACAGACTTAAGTTATCTAATTCTTTATTTCTAAGGTCCACCAGCCCTGTAATTAGAAAACTAAAAAACAAAAAGTCTGTAGGTATAGATAACATAAGTGTAGGTATAATAAAAAATATTATTAACTCTATAGCTTATCCCCTAGCTAAACTTATTAATAAAATTTTTAAAACGGGAATATGCCCAACTGCTTTTAAAACTTCCATAATAGTTCCTATTTTTAAGAAGGGAGATAAGTTAGAGCCGGTCAATTACAGACCAATATCACTTATTACTAATTTTACAAAAAATTTTGAAACCCTTATCAAAAATCGTCTGGAAAGTTTTATTAAAAAATATGGCATAATTTCAAAAAATCAATACGGTTTTCAAAAAGGCAAATCTACCCAACATGCAATAGTCGCCCTAGTTGAGGAGATATATGAGGCAATTGACAAAGGAACCCCAGCTCTTTGTATTTTTTTAGACCTTGCCAAGGCTTTCGACACGGTATGTCATAGTAAACTAATCTCTATTTTATCTGATTTAGGTATTCGTGGTACACTATTAAAATTATTATCAAGCTACCTAACAAACAGAAAACAATACGTGCGGATTGGTTCAAATATCAGCGACCCCTTGTCTCCAAAATACGGAGTACCACAGGGTACCATATTGGGCCCTCTCCTTTTTATTTTGTATTTAAATAATATTTTTAGAAATAAAATCAGTGGTAGTACTATTACTTTTGCAGATGATACGACAATTTTTTATAAAGCACGAAACTGGATAGAATTAAAGGAAATCGTAGAAAATGATTTTCTGGGAATAAAAGAGTGGTTTGACTTTAACACATTAACATTAAACGCAGACAAAACTATGTTTATGCCATTTTCATCCTATGCCAATGGCCTTCCATCCTATAAAACACTTACCTCAAACAATTTTACCAAAGCCAGAACAGAGTCCATTAAATTTCTTGGTATTACATTGGATCAACACCTCAGATGGGACATGCAAATAAAAGAAACCAATAGGAAAATTAGGTGCTTTATACCATTTTTTAAAATATTAAGAAATATACTAAACATTAGACAGCTTAATATGGTATATAGTGCTCTTGTTGAATCTCATCTAAGGTATGGGATTCTTGGGTGGGGTGGTGTATACAACAAATCACTTGAGGACTTGGAGGTTACACAGAAATACATTCTAAAGATCATGCATAAGAAAAATTATACTTACTCTACGGATGAACTTTTTTCTTTATCTCATAGAATGGATTGTAGGCAGCTATTCTTTCTCACATTGGCCACACATACCTACAAATATAGAAACGAAATGATTAATAGGTCAACTAGGAGCAATAGAGTCTTACCTGTACCAAAGGTAAAAAAGACCATAGGACAAAGAAGTTGTAAATTTTTGGGTCCTAGGGTTTACAACATCCTTCCTAAGAATCTGAAAAATGCTCAAAGCATTAATCAGTTCAAAAGGTTATGTAAACAATATATTTTAAACTTACCCAGACTAGTCATTCACAAGCATATTGATTTAAAAAATACAGACACTTACTTAACCTAACTGATTCTATTTATTTATAATTAATTTAGTTATTTATTATTTTTTATATTTTAGTTTCTTCTTACACGTTATATACTTACCACCTTTTACTCCTTTTAACTGTTTTCTCTCTCGGTGGATTGTTTGTTTTATTGCTGTGCCTTTTAAACCGTTTTGTCCCATTTTACACTTAATGTCTGCATTTTAACCATCATACATGTATATTTTACCCATTTTTATGTTTTTGTTTTTGTATTGTTGTTTTTATGTTTTTGTTTTATTTTATATACTATACTTACCACCTATACTATTTTTAAGTGTCTTTTTACCTTACTTTACTATTATTATTATTATTATTTATTATGTAGTTTATTTAGTGAGTTATTTAAAAGTTTGACTCGCACACAAAAAAAGTAACATCAAGTTTTTCTTGCCACTTACCTCTTTTACTTTACCTATTTTACTATACAAATATAGCAGTTATTTAATTTTTATATTTTACTTACTTTTATTTTTTACTTTTAATTTATATATTTTTATTTTTATTAATTTAATTAAGACTTTATTATCTTTTTATATTTATGTATTTTATAACTTTTATTGTTGTTTATATGTTTATATGTTATTGTATGTTACGCACGCGCAAATGTTCTAAACATTTTTTGTGCTATCAGCATATTTATTGTACCTATTGTTAACATTGTACTACTTTCATTTGTACCAATAAATATTATTATTATTATATTATTATTATATATCCTCTGTATTTAAAATTTGATTATCTATCGTTCTTTGTAGACTGGACTTCGTCAGTTTTCTCTTTGTTGTTCCTCCCACTCCGTCGCATGCATTCTTACCATGTGAAGATGCAAAAAAATTCCATTCAGCTTTAATTCCAAAATCTTGCTTGTGTTTGCATAGAATAAGGAAATTTTTCCTGTTTTTGTATTGACTGCTTGCTCCATCGCTGAAGTAAATTAAACTGTTTATGATTGGAACCTTAGTTTTAATATAATTTTTTTTTTAAATGCATGAACAGCGACAGTATTATGTTCAAGATGATCACTTATTATACATAAACTTCATCAATATAATAATATATAAAAGGATGTAGTGTCGCTTGCTTCTTCGACCAATGGTGACTTTGAATTTCGTCTTGAATAATGAAAGAGAAATTTTCAGAAAAATCACCCATGACAATACATTCTGTTTCAGAAAGCTTATTTTTCTTTTCTTTAAGAAACCGAGATTGTTCTTTGGAAATAAAGTGATGCTTTTTTAAAACATCAAGCTTATCAACCAGTGAGTTAAAAAATTCATCACTACTTTGAACAACTGTAACCATTTCTGCTCTGTCTGTTGTTAGCCACTGCTTATAGGTCACACCATCGGGCATATCAATAATTTCATCTGACTCCAAAAAAAGTTCGAGGAGAAAGTGTTTTTTAGGACAATAATTACAATTTCCTATCATGCAATTATAATTAGTTAGGTCACAAACCATAAACTCTAATAAATCCTTATAATCAGCATGCAGTCTGGCTCCATCAATCATAAGCTTTACATTTTTATGATACGTGCAGACGCAAACGGTATGCGTACCAGAAGCACCAGCTAGAATGCACCATTTTGGCCGCAGTTCACAGAACTTTGACCGCCCGATTTTACATTCAGGATGTTTTTCTTTAAATGCTACAAACAACTCGTTCAAGTCACATAAAACCAATCGCTTCTGCTTGTGTTCTTTTACATTATTAATCTTTACTGAAACTGAGTCGTTTTGGCCAGGACACATTCTACTGTTTTCGTCATCCTCATAAAAGGCTATTACTTTTTCTATCGTTTCATCTGAAATTCCATCACTTTTATATTTTACCAATTCAGGCATAATTCCTTGTTCTTTTATCAATCTTCTTGTCAGCCTAACCAAATGATGGGAAACATTAAACTGTGCATATTTTTTGTTTAGACCATAAATTAGGTAAAAGACTAATTATTTTAATCTTTTCTTCCTTCTTTGCATTTTCGCATTTTTGTCTTAACTTTTCTATCAACCCTTTATATTCTAATTCTAAAGAAGGGTTGGACAAGCTTTGTTCTTTGCAAGGTAATACTTGGTCAAAAGAAAGTTCCAAATTTTTTCTAAAACTGACATTAACTTTGTTTAATTTTGTTTCTAATTTCTGTTTTCTTTTTTCTGTGCTGCATTTTGTAATTTTTAATATGGGGGATAAGCCCAAAGATGAACACACAGATTCTATTTTATCTAAACTTTCCTTCGGTGATATAAAAGGTTTTTCTGCATGACATCTTGTACTCGTGGTGCCAAAATCATCAAAATTGTCTATTCAAAATTTTCTTTATTTTCTTCGTTAATTTTTAACTTAATTTTTAGACATGATAAACACAAAGATTTGGCAGGTATTAAATGTGTAGAATCTTCGTTTGGACTTTTTTTGTCCAAAGATGCTATGATAATATTTTAAGAACTTGAGATCATGATATTCACAAATGGACACTATATCTTCATTTACTCTTGATTTTAGTAAAATTTGATCTTCATAGCTATATTCATTAATAAGCTTTATTCTTTTTTTCACAACTCCATAACAATTCTTGTGGCATTCTTCACTGATATAAGTTCCAATAGAGCACTCCATACTTAAACATACGTTTATGTACTAAATTATTACTTTAAATGCCTGTATTTATATATATTTCTTAAACTGTAATTAGAATTCAAATTTATTATCCCAAAATAAGTAGTGGAAAAAGGGAGATTAGCGTTTATTTCTGTATAAATTTAATCCTTTAAAAGGATTAGTGCTCATAACTGCTTTAAATCGTTAATTATAATATAAAATAATAATAAAATATACATTATTTTTATAAAATAATCTTAAGATAAGTATTAAAAAGGTATATTTTCAAAGATAAAATGATTAAATTTAGGTGATATATTTTTCGATTTAATTTTAATTTAGGGCAAAACACATTCTGGAAATTTTTAGGTTGGTTCGCTTACATATAGAGCTTTCATGTGTTAAAAATTCAGATTTTTAAAAATGGTTAGAAAAAAAAAATAGAAAATGCAGAAAAAGTATATACTTTTAAGTATTTATATAAAATATTGTATTTTAGGATATTTTTACGTACCATTAATTATACGCACAAAGGTTAGTAACAAATTAAAGTAATAAAATATTTGGATTTAAGTCAATTTTGTTTTAATTATATTTTCATTTTAAGGCAAAACACATTCTTGATTTTTTTTTCTGCAATGTTAACATATAGAGTTTTCATGTGTAAAAATTAGAGATTTTTAAAATTGGTCAAAGCTGAGTAATAGAGGCTCAAAACAGGGTATTTTCGAAAAAGTAATATTTTTAAAGTGCTGTAAAAAATTTATAAATACATATTTTGATTTAAAACTTTTACAGTTCATATTTATTTATATAGAACTTTTTACAAAAAAAAAATTGAACCCTAAAGTCATCCCTATAAAAAAATATTGAAATTTAAAAATCGTGATTTTGTTGAATTTTATGCCAAACTTTGAATGCCATTTTAACCTATTTTAAATTTTTTGAGAAAAAAGTGGTTTTAGCAAAAAAGGTAGCCCAATAGTTAATTAAAAAACCTAAGCTTGTTCCATGTCGCTATCTCATTTAACAACCAAGAAATATCAAGTTTCCCAACATGCAAAAATCAGAAAAATTCAAATTTGGGAGGGTGACCACGCCCAAACGAAGCAATATAAAAATTTAAAAAAAATGGTTTTAGAGTTCACATATATTGGTTTAACAACACACAAAAAATTAATTTATTTGGAACTGGTCGAGCGCCCAAATAATTTAAAATTGGACGGTTCTCAATGGATTACTTCAGGGGTTTTTGAGGTTGGCGAATATGAATCTGATAATATTTTTTTTTCTAATTTTACCCCCTGAGGGGTAAGTGAATCTGATAATAAAAAAAATCTTACTCCATACCCTGAGGGGCAGGGGCTAGTTTTCTTGAAAATTTATATATTGGGGCTTTTGAGGTCGCTAAAACTGAATCTTTTAATAATTTTTTCCTAATTTTAGGGTTGCTAAAAGAGAATCTGATAATAAAAAAGTTCTAACTGTACCCCCTAAGAGGCGGGGGGAGGGTGTAGGTTTTATGAAAAATGGTGTATTTTTAAGGTTGCTAAAAGTAAATTTAATAATAAAAAAAACATTTTACGCGCGGAGGTGTAAAATGGGAAAGCTCTTTTACTGGGCAGTGTATTTTTTATTAGCTACATTTTTGTTTATTACAATTTGTTTGTTAAAAGGTAAGGTTTTTTAGTTATATGTGAAAAAAGGTTCAAAAACATGCATTTTTCCAACATTTTCAATCACGTATAACTCAAAAAGTATTGTCGATATTACTTTATAGGAAAGTTTTTGCTTGGAATTAATTCCTCTGTCGATTCCTGTGGTTATTTTGAGTATAATAATTTCCACCCCCGAGAAGTGACATTCCTCAGGGCAAAAGCACACATCGGCACTGGGTCACGTTGTTCTTTGAGCTATCCTCTAAGATCTGTTTAAATTTTACGTCAATCGGTCTTATCCGAAAGAATTCGGAGCCGAAAGCCGTCATTCCCTGGACTTGATTAAATTAAAACTTGATTATAGTACGGTTGGTACTAGTATACTAGATATATTTATTTAAATTTTATTTTATGCTTAGTATACAGGGTAATCAGTAACTGGCATGCCAAAATGTAAGAGGTAATTGTACGTTCAAAAATATCAAAAAAGTTCCTATAAAGGTTGGTCTGGAAATGAGCCCTACGGGAGCTAAGGCTCTTTTAAATTGTAATATTTTTATTTTTTATTTATTTATTATTAATAAAAAAGATAAAAAAATACATTATATGGTTTTTTATAATCTAAGTAACTATTTATTAATACATTAATAATATAGAGGATAAATTATTCTTTAAGGACTAGACCTATCATGTCATGTATTTTTGTGTGCCGAAACTGAATTTTCAATTTAAAATATTTTCTACCGCGTAGATTTCGAATAAAGTAGCTCGCTCCCTTCTTATGTAAAAGTGATTTCCGGCAGATTTGGCTGAATTTTGGATATGTTATAGTTTTTGACTTACTGATTATAATTTTATAAGGGCAAAATTTTTAAAAATTAATGGTTTAGGTGCTAGAGCACTTTTAAAATCTCGAAAACCGCGTTGCGTCGCTTACACAAATCTACATAAAAATAAATAAAAAATCTTCTCCAAACCTATTATGTCTAGAGTAAAAAGTCCAAATTAATTAACTGAAAAAGGCAAATCGGCGCCAGTGAGAATAGAACTCAATCTAGTTGGCTAGTAGGCTTGTCATAC
Source organism: Brachypterus glaber (assembly GCA_958510825.1). Taxonomy (NCBI): domain Eukaryota; kingdom Metazoa; phylum Arthropoda; class Insecta; order Coleoptera; family Kateretidae; genus Brachypterus; species Brachypterus glaber. The sequence continues at coordinate 31,799,468 of OY294049.1, forward strand.
AGACGCGCTCAACCACTAATCCAATTCGTTCCATCATTATTTTGTCTCATTTGTTTAACTTTTGATCTGTAACGTCTCAGTAGCTTTTAATTTTTCAATTTTTCTTGATTGAATATGAAACTGTAAATTTTCTTTTTCTTTGCTCTTTTAACTTTTTTTCTCTCGGCATCTCTCCTTAAAAATTCACCTCTTGTAATTCCGTTTCTTTTTATTTTTGAGCGATAGCGTTGCGTAGCAATTTTGTTCTAATCAATGCGGTTCTCCTTTTGATCTGTAAAAAATATACCATCTATAAAAAATTTAAACAGGGTTAAGGCACTATCCGCGTGCTCTGATACGAGCATAATGTTATACCTAACCCTGCGCATAAAATACATGACGACACATCAAGCCAATCACGGCGTCGTGTGTTATGTATTATGCTAGTTTTGCAAGCCTTTGGAAATGCTTTAAAATATGCATTTGTGTTTATTTGCACATGATTTAGTCAAATTAAAGCAAGTTAAATCAAACAACAACAAAAAATCAAGATTTTTATATATTTTTTTTTTGCTTACGGACGCTACATAAATATTTAATGATAAAAAATAGATTATTGACATATCTAAGGAAAGCTTTATATACTGAAATAATGAGACAAAATATGTGTTTTTAAAAAGAAATATTTATGCCAAAAATTGTTTATCTTCATTGAGAAATATTAACTTTTAAATTTTTTTGATGACGGACTCCACACAAAGAATATAAAATAAATAAAGTAAATAAAAATATACCACTTACCCATTTTGAATTACAAAATCCTCACCAAACACTGCGATTTATTATATTTTAAAGAAATGAAAAAAATGACGCCTGTGAAACAAATAAAATAATCACTAAACATAACCTACTAGATACCTTAAATTTTAATTAATTTTGTTAGGGTGCTTTCATGCTGTGTAAAATACAGTTTTATGGGGCTATTAATGAAAAATATATTAATTTTACATTATATGCAAACTTAAGACTTCAACAATTATATTTCATAATAAAATTATGCCATATAAGTAATTTTAAATTTCGCAACTTGGTTTTAAATTCTATGAAATGGCTGTTCATTTTCGGCAAAACCGGAAGTGCCAAAAAATTTCTAACAATGTCAAAAAATCTTAAATTATACATAATGTATCTCCTGCAAAATTTAACTAACCTATTTAAAAAAATAAAAAAGTGAACCACCCTCCTGAAACACCCGGTATGACGGACTTTATCTAAAGACAAAAAAAAACTGTTTTTATGTATACATTATAAGTATAATTAACCTATTTTTTTAAGTTTAATAGTTTAAATTTTGCGGAAATAGAGATATTTTACATAGACGGTTGGAGTAAATTGGATCGTAATAGGATTATCCTATACTATAGGATTCCTATAGGCATACCCTAAAAAGTAAACAGAAAAACTGTGATTACATGTAATAAAAAGAATATTTTGCACATGGTATTTTCTGGTAAATAATCAAGTAGTAATAATAATTAAAATAGTAATATAATTACATTAATTAGTTTTAGGTATGAAGTTTTACTGTTAAAAAGAAATATTGAAAAACAAAATACTACAACAATTCTACAGCAAAAGATTCCCGATATAAATGTTATATATGATTGGACAGAAATATACACGTGGTCGGAAATACTGTTAAATAATTCAATTCAATTTCAATTCAATTTATTTAAATAAGTATACAATAGTTTTTACATTGAGATTATATATAAGCTGCCTAAACCTAAGGTTTGTGTTGCAGCGGTTAACATTTATAATTTTGGGTATACATAAAAATTAAATATAATATTATTCTATAACGGGGCAAAAAAGACACATTATTAGATTCTACGTTAAAAAAAATTAGGATTTAAAAATTTTTGAAAAGGCGCAAAACATAAGTAAACAGCAAATAAAATAAAAGAAAATTAATAGTATCGGAAACCTGATATTTTTAGAGTTTTAAGTCAAAAATTAAATAATTATGGTAAGAAAATGTTCAGCATTATTTTGTAAGATGTATTTTTTTAATTCTGACTTCATCCTTTTTTTTGTTAGTGCTTTAATATATTCTGGTAATAAATTATATACCTTTGGACCAAGAAAAAGAAGGCTATTTTGGATTTGGTTATTGTTACATTGGGGTATATTGACAGATTTATTTTTTACTAACCTAGTTTTATAGGAATGTGTTGGTTTTGGTAAACCACTTGACTGATTAAGGGTCCACAGACAAACCTTGTAAATATAAACTTTTTTTAATGAAAATAGTTTTGAACTGGAATACAATTGATTAGTGGGAAAAGTGGGTTCTTTAAAAAACATTAATTTTAGTTATTATTAAAATTAAGTTTTGTGTTATCTCTAAACCCTCAAGCGTTGCATCATAAGCAGCACCCCAAACTAATATACAGTATCTCAAAATGCTTTCGGCCAAGGCGTCGTATATAAGTAGTATGTTTTTACTGTCAAGAATGGACCTTAAAGTGTAGAATGTGGTTAGTAGTCCCCTAAGTCTCAATATTAAATACTCAGTGTGAGTCTTCCATTTTAAATAATGGTCTACTATAACTCCAAGATATTTAATTGATTCAACCTTTTCAACTTTAGGACAATTACACCCTTTTTTTGTACATTTATCGGTGTGAATATATAGAAAAAAATTATCAGGTTGACCAACATTTGTTAAACTAAAGGTTATAAATTTAGTTTTTGATATATTGAGACTAAGAAGACTACCATCCATCCACGCTTTAATTTTTTGTAGACCTTTTTCGGCTAATTCATACACTTCATCCCAACTGCGACCACAGAACACAACTGCAGTGTCGTCGGCGTAGGAGATTAAGCAATCTTTTACATCCTTAACGCTATATAAAAAATTAATGTAGATCAAAAACAAAATAGGTCCCAGGACAGTCACTTATTCTTACTTAAACTTCTGATATTTATACATAGAATTCAGTTGCCTATCATTTTGTATATTTTTTGCCCCTTCATTTAGGTCGGAAAATATATGTGTCTTAATTACCTCATCATAATTAAAAGAATTTATATTCATGTAAAATAAGTGCAAATTAGGTATATAACACTTAAAATAAGACGCATTTTTATACGATTCCTCAATTAGTTAAAAATAAAACTATTACAAACTATTTAACTATTTACCCTCGTAGACTACAAACAAATTAAAATGAAGGTATTTTGATAAAAATAGTATTTTGATGAAATTATTAAGGTAAACACAAATTAGTTATTTAAGGTTATTTTAAAGTTTAAGATCTGATTCATGTTTTATAAGTACCTTTTTATTATCCCTAAATATATAAACTTGGCCGTTCCAGGTCCAGCAGGATCTAATACCTACAACAGATTGCACGTATTTAAATAGTTTTAATTTAGAGGGCACTAACATTTCACCTAAAACTATACCAGAGCCTTTAAAGTTCTTTTTCGCGGAGAAAACGTTATTTCGCACCCATTTATTTACAAATATCACGGCAACTGACCTCACTAGGTTTTTGTTGTTATCTGTCTTATCGGTGTTTTTTCCAAAGCGGTATGAAAAATTTATGTCTCTAACATCTATGTCCATATTCAGCTTAGAGTTTATGACGTTGCAATTTTTTTCATTGAGTTTCTCACCTTTTTCTTCGGGAAGTCCCCTGATCATTATATAATTTAAATACGAGTTTTGCTGTGAATCTTCGATTGTAGATTTCATTTTATAAGTTTCCAAGTTTATATTATGTAACTCAGTTTTAAGTTCATTAATTGCCTTCGTCATTTCTTCCTCAAATTAATTTATCATACCTGCAAATTTTTGTTGATCTTCTTGAGTTATAACAGATTTTAGTTTCTCCAAGCCACTTTGCAAATTTCCCTCCAAATTGCCAACTCTAGCTTGATTTTTCTACGTCTGCGGGTTCTTTATTGGTGTTACGTGTGATTCGACCCATGATGCTTGCACTAGATTGGTTTTTAGAAAAAAAACTTAGAAAAGAACTCGGTTTTTAGTTAATTTTTGAGGAGCGTTTCTAAACACGTCTACACTCTTTGCGCCATCTACCAATGCATGACAATGGTTGACAAAAACCTTAAAAAAATCACTGTAACTTGTAACAAAATTAACTTTTTGGCCAGGGTTGTAGATAATTATCATGGGTCCCCTTAACCCTTAAAAGGGCACTCGCTTATAAAAAATAAAATTATGATACAATTTTAGTATGTTTTTTTTTACCTAGGACAACACACAAAATACAAAAAATAATATTATCATTTTTTTTTCGCACACTTCGCCTGGCTAGTACTAAGCAAAGTGCTGTGATCACTAAGAGCACAAACAAAAATGGCACGATAATATCACATGGTGTTAGACGTATGTATATCTATCAGTATACTGCAGTATATAGTGTTACACTGTATACTATACACACACAAGTCCTGAAATATAAATATTTTCAAATATTAAGTATGTATCTTCCACGATAAAAAAAACCGTTTAAGGGTTTTTATCTGCAAAACTCAACGAACTAACAACTCTTTTCTCTAGAATACGCATACCGTTAATATAAAGTATCGCCAACATCTCGGTTTGTTTGTAAACAAATAGTAGGTATATTCAGGCCTGAACAATAACAATTACCAGTAACTGTTATTGTTGTCTCTGTTAGAACAAAGCTGTGTGAGTAAGACAGACTAATGTATATGTTGTCTACGTTTTTTTCAGTTTTTACAAATGAAATGCCTATTCTAGAGAGAAGAGTTTTTAGTTCGTTGGCAAAACTCGTCTACACTCTTTGCGCCATCTACCAATGCATGACAATGGTTGACAAAAACTTTAAAAAAATCACTGTAACTTGTAACAAAATTAACTTTTTGGCCAGGGTTGGAGATAATTATCATGGGTCCCCTTAACCCTTAAAAGGACACTCGCTTATAAAAAATAAAATCATGATACAATTTTAGTATGTTTTTTTACCTAGGACAACACATAAAATACAAAAAATAATATTATCATTTTTTTTTTCGCACACTTCGCCTGGCTAGTACTAAGCAAAGTGCTGTGATCACTAAGAGCACAAACAAAAATGGCACGATAATATCACATGGTGTTAGACGTATGTATATCTATCAGTATACTGCAGTATATAGTGTTACACTGTATACTATACACACACAAGTCCTGAAATATAAGAATTTTCAAATATTAAGTATGTATCTTTCACGATAAAAAAACCGTTTAAGGATTTTTATCTGCAAAAAAGTACACCCCTGTTTTAATATTTATATTTCGTCCTATCAAAACAACAAGGTTATATCTGACATTGTGAGATTACAGTAAGTTTCATAATATTTTGTACGATAATTTTTAAACGCTTTAACTTATAAATTTAAAATTTTGTACAAATAACGGAAATAATCCCAGAAATAATGCAATTAAAAAAAAAAAGATTTTTTTAAGAGAAAATATATTTTTTTATTTTTGTTTTTTAATAATATGTAATATTTTTGTTCAAAATTTTTCCAAAAAATAATGATGAATCTAGGACTACTGTAGGCCGCCTACAGGGGAAGTATTCTTTTGTTGGCAGCAATATTTTATTTTGTGTTTTAAATCATTTTAACTTGCTTATTTGGGAAAATGCAATATACCATACAATGAAGTGCGTAGCATTACATATCTTCACGGCTTGTTTTATAAAATATACAAAGCTACGTTTCAATATTGAATAGTTTTCAACAACTTGTTTTAATTCATTGAAGTAAAATAGGTGACTAAAATAAATTGAAGTTGTTTATTTAAGTAATGATCTATCAAAACTTTGTTGTTTACATGTAAATTGTTAGTTAAATAGTTATTATACAGGGTTACTTAGAAATAAGTTCTACAATTTTTAGGGGTGATTCTAAATTTAAAAATATGAAAAAAAGTTCTCATAAAGGTTGGTTCGGAAATGAGGTCTCTGGAACCCTATGAACCACAGTAACAAATTTTTGCATATTTTAATATAATTTTTATTTGGTATCTAATTTTAACCAGGGACGTGCAAAATGTGGGGGCGATGTCACTTTTTTGCCCCAAACTATTTTATCTGTAGATTTTTTTAACATTTTTTTAAAAACATGATTCTTTAGTTAAAAATATATCAAAAAAGTACTTTTTGTGTAATACTGTAGGTCCAACACAGGTAAAAAAATCCCCAAAAAAAAACGGAAAAAATTCATGAAGCGTCGAATGTTGAATATTTATAAACCTTATAGTGTCCTCTAAATGATTTCAATACTTTTTTTTAAATGATTGCTACCTTGCGTAAAAAATTAAATTTAAGTGGCACATTGCATACCAGGTGGGCCATTTAAACTGTTAAAAGTCAATATCTCAGAAACCGTAACAGATAATTTTTTCATATTTGGTACTAAGCTTTAATATCAAGGAAGACACCTTTTTATTAAAGCAGATTTTTTTCATCCACACCCTTAGGCGGGAGAGGGATAACTTGTTAATTTTAAGTGGAATGGGGCTGTTTTTTATTCAGATTCAAATTCAGTATAAATAGTTACATAAATGACCAAAAAATAAAGTTATGCCTAATTTCGCCAAAAATGAAGTGACCTTTCAAATATTTTAATAGTTTTCTATTGTTTAGGCTTATTTAATTGTTTTAAACCTAAAAATATTTAAATTAAATCATATCTGAATTTTTTCCACTAATTTCTATTTTTTCACCTGATGCGACCGGAAGCGTAATGTCGCGTCCGGATATGGAGATAATACCTTTCTATGATTTTATACCCCATATTTGTGATTTTTTTTTAAATTAAAAAAATAGAGCCCTAAAGAATATTAAGTGTAAGATATCGTCCGTGATACTGCAATACCGCTTAACGCCCAACCGCGTAACATCTAACTGCAAAACCGCGTAAGGTTTAAAAAGAAAATTTTTCAGGAGAAGAGAAAAGCTAGCTAATTTTGCTTTTACTGGATATATAAAGATTTTTGTATGACTAGTTTATTTTAAACAGCTTAATACAATATTTAGTAAACTAATTTTGAAATAACTACCCTATTTTAATCAAAAATAAAATAAAAACCATCTAATTACGTAGTTTTTAAATTTTTTTGAAGTTTTAGATCTTTAATGAAAATAGGATAATTTTTATTAAGCTAATTTTTTTATGATAATAGTTAAACTAAATATTATATATCTTATATCTAACTGAATAACTTAAGTCATAAAAACTATGGAAAACTGGCTAACTCCTAATTTTTATTTTAAGGATTCTTCCATCCTACTGTTTTTATACACCTTAATTTAGTTTAAAAAATTTAAAGATGTACTTTTGTCAAAGTATTGTCAACTTGTAGATTAACAGCTGCGCAGTTTTAAAATAAATATGGTAATTAATTTTATGAATTTAAGCCCTTTAAACTGATTGTTTCTTGCAAAAAAATATGTCAATATACGCCATTTAATATGTAGATTATACTTATACAAAATCTCAGTTTTACTACTTTCTGTAGATACGCAGTTTTTTAGGACTTTACCGCACATAGGTTTTACCGCAAGGGGGTCAATACCGTGAAAACCATTACCGCGCATAATTGTTTTATTATTTTTTTTGCAGAAAAAAATATTAAATAAAAAAATATATATTTTGCAGAAAACAATCAAACAGTTCTACATGATTATAGATTAGCTGCTGGGTCCGGGTTGTAGTGTACGCATTTCCAAAATATTTTATTTTTTACAGTCTTTTTCTTCCTGTATATGAAATACTTATATACTTAGTAATTATATACAGCGAGGTCTTTGTCATCTAGCACTTTTCATGATTTCGATTGACATGACGATTCGTACTAAACTGATTATAATAATTATTATTAGCGATTTATACAAATTAATCAATATAAATTTAAAAAAAAAAACACATAAAAACCTATACACAGATATGTGGGCACATTTAGTGAACGTTCCACTGTATCAATAAATAGTCCAAACCAAAAACAACCAAACCAAACTGCCATCAATACCACGGAAAACCTTACATAAATTAAAAAATGTCGCGGTAAACGATTTTCACTGTGAAAGTCATACGTGGTAAATAAAAAAAATATATCAAATTTAAAGGAATATAACTTTTTTATTTATAAACCAATTTAAATGATTCAAAAAACTATTCAAAGCTTGTTTTAAAAACAGCAACTATTGTTAAAAAACTTTTTTTTAATATAATATTTATGCCAGAATGAACAAATGTTTGTTTACGAAAAACCAAAGAAAAATATAAATTTTCAAATTTAAATAAATATAACTTTTTTATTTAAAAAGCGATTTAAATAATTTTAAAATCAAAGCTTATTTAAAATGGGACATCTTTGTTAATTACACTTTTAATAACAATAATAATAATAATAATAATTATTATTATTATTTTAAACAGCTTAATACAATATTTAGTAAACTAATTTTGAACTACCCTATTTTAATCAAAAATAAAATAAAAACCATCTAATTACGTAGTTTTTAAATTTTTTTGAAATTTTAGATCTTTAATGAAAATAATATAATTTTTATTAAGCTAATTTTTTTATGATAATAGTTAAACTAAATATTATATATCTTATATCTAACTGAATAACTTAAGTCATAAAAACTATGGAAAACTGGCTAACTCCTAATTTTTATTTTAAGGATTCTTCCATCCTACTGTTTTTATACACCTTAATTTAGTTTAAAAAATTTAAAGATGTACTTTTGTCAAAGTATTGTCAACTTGTAGATTAACAGCTGCGCAGTTTTAAAATAAATATGGTAATTAATTTTATGAATTTAAGCCCTTTAAACTGATTATTTCTTGCAAAAAAATATGTCAATATACGCCATTTAATATGTAGATTATACTTATACAAAATCTCAGTTTTACTACTTTCTGTAGATACGCAGTTTTTTAGGACTTTACCGCACATAGGTTTTACCGCAAGGGGGTCAATACCGTGAAAACCATTACCGCGCATAATTGTTTTATTATTTTTTTTGCAGAAAAAAATATTAAATAAAAAAATATATATTTTGCAGAAAACAATCAAACAGTTCTACATGATTATAGATTAGCTGCTGGGTCCGGGTTGTAGTGTACGCATTTCCAAAATATTTTATTTTTTACAGTCTTTTTCTTCCTGTATATGAAATATTTATATACTTAGTAATTATATACAGCGAGGTCTTTGTCATCTAGCACTTTTCATGATTTCGATTGACATGACGATTCGTACTAAACTGATTATAATAATTATTATTAGCGATTTATACAAATTAATCAATATAAATTTAAAAAAAAACACATAAAAACCTATACACAGATATGTGGGCACATTTAGTGAACGTTCCACTGTATCAATAAACAGTTCAAACCAAAAACAACCAAACCAAACTGCCATCAATCCCACGGAAAACCTTACATAAAATAAAAAATGTCGCGGTAAACGATTTTCACTGTAAAAGTCATACGTGGTAAATAAAAAAAATATATCAAATTTAAAGGAATATAACTTTTTTATTTATAAACCAATTTAAATGATTCAAAAAACTATTCAAAGCTTGTTTTAAAAACAGCAACTTTTGTTAAAAAACGTTTTTTTAATATAATATTTATGCCAGAATGAACAAATGTTTGTTTACGAAAAACCAAAGAAAAATATAAATTTTCAAATTTAAATAAATATAACTTTTTTATTTAAAAAGCGATTTAAATAATTTTAAAATCAAAGCTTATTTAAAATGGGACATCTTTGTTAATTACACTTTTAATAACAATAATAATAATAATAATTATTATTATTATTTTAAACAGCTTAATACAATATTTAGTAAACTAATTTTGAAATAACTACCCTATTTTAATCAAAAATAAAATAAAAACCATCCAATTACGTAGTTTTTAAATTTTTTTGAAATTTTAGATCTTTAATGAAAATAATATAATTTTTATTAAGCTAATTTTTTTATGATAATAGTTAAACTAAATATTATATATCTTATATCTAACTGAATAACTTAAGTCATAAAAACTATGGAAAACTCCTAATTTTTATTTTAAGGATTCTTCCATCCTACTGTTTTTATACACCTTAATTTAGTTTAAAAAATTAAAAGATGTACTTTTGTCAAAGTATTGTCAACTTGTAGATTAACAGCTGCGCAGTTTTAAAATAAATATGGTAATTAATTTTATGAATTTAAGCCCTTTAAACTGATTGTTTCTTGCAAAAAAATATGTCAATATACGCCATTTAATATGTAGATTATACTTATACAAAATCTCAGTTTTACTACTTTCTGTAGATACGCAGTTTTTTAGGACTTTACCGCACATAGGTTTTACCGCAAGGGGGTCAATACCGTGAAAACCATTACCGCGCATAATTGTTTTATTATTTTTTTGCAGAAAAAAATATTAAATAAAAAAATATATATTTTGCAGAAAACAATCAAACAGTTCTACATGATTATAGATTAGCTGCTGGGTCCGGGTTGTAGTGTACGCATTTCCAAAATATTTTATTTTTTACAGTCTTTTTCTTCCTGTATATGAAATATTTATATACTTAGTAATTATATACAGCGAGGTCTTTGTCATCTAGCACTTTTCATGATTTCGATTGACATGACGATTCGTACTAAACTGATTATAATAATTATTATTAGCGATTTATACAAACTAATCAATATAAATTTAAAAAAAAAAAACACATAAAAACCTATACACAGATATGTGGGCACATTTAGTGAACGTTCCACTGTATCAATAAACAGTCCAAACCAAAAACAACCAAACCAAACTGCCATCAATCCCACGGAAAACCTTACATAAATTAAAAAATGTCGCGGTAAACGATTTTCACTGTGAAAGTCATACGTGGTAAATAAAAAAAATATATCAAATTTAAAGGAACATAACTTTTTTATTTATAAACCAATTTAAATGATTCAAAAAACTATTCAAAGCTTGTTTTAAAAACAGCAACTTTTGTTAAAAAACTTTTTTTTAATATAATATTTATGCCAGAATGAACAAATGTTTGTTTACGAAAAACCAAAGAAAAATATAAATTTTCAAATTTAAATAAATATAACTTTTTTATTTAAAAAGCGATTTAAATAATTTTAAAATCAAAGCTTATTTAAAATGGGACATCTTTGTTAATTACACTTTTAATAACAATAACAATAACAATAATAATAATAATAATAATAATAATAATAATAATAATAATAGTAATGGTAATGGTTATGGTAATGGTAATGGTAATGGTAATGGTAATGGTAATGGTAATGGTAATGGTAATGGTAATGGCAATAGCAATAGCAATGACAATAGCAATAGCAATAGCAATAGCAATAGCAATAGCAATAGCAATAGCAATAGCAATAGCAATAGCAATAGCAATAGCAATAGCAATAGCAATAGCAATAGCAATAGCAATAGCAATAGCAATAGCAATAGCAATAGCAATAGCAATAGCAATAGCAATAGCAATAGCAATAGCAATAGCAATAGCAATAGCAATAGCAATAGCAATAGCAATAGCAATAGCAATAGCAATAGCAATAGCAATAGCAATAGCAATAGCAATAGCAATAGCAATAGCAATAGCAATAGCAATAGCAATAGCAATAGCAATAGCAATAGCAATAGCAATAGCAATAGCAATAGCAATAGCAATAGCAATAGCAATAGCAATAGCAATAGCAATAGCAATAGCAATAGCAATAGCAATAGCAATAGCAATAGCAATAGCAATAGCAATAGCAATAGCAATAGCAATAGCAATAGCAATAGCAATAGCAATAGCAATAGCAATAGCAATAGCAATAGCAATAGCAATAGCAATAGCAATAGCAATCGCAATCGCAATAGCAATAGCAATAGCAATAGCAATAGCAATAGCAATAGCAATAGTAATAGTAATAGTAATGGTAATGGTAATGGTAATGGTAATATTAATATTAATAATAATACTAATAATAATAATAATAAGAATAATAATAATAATAATAATAATAATAATAATAATAATAATAATAATAATAATAATAATAATAATAATAATAATAATAATAATAATAATAATAATAATAATAATAATAATAATAATAATAATAATAATAATAAAAATAATAATAACAATAATAATAATAATAAAAATAACAATAACAATAACAATAACAATAACAATAACAATAACAATAACAATAACAATAACAATAACAATAACAATAACAATAACAATAACAATAACAATAACAATAACAATAACAATAACAATAACAATAACAATAACAATAACAATAACAATAACAATAACAATAACAATAACAATAACAATAACAATAACAATAACAATAACAATAACAATAACAATAACAATAACAATAACAATAACAATAACAATAACAATAACAATAACAATAACAATAACAATAACAATAACAATAACAATAACAATAACAATAACAATAACAATAACAATAACAATAACAATAACAATAACAATAACAATAACAATAACAATAACAATAACAATAACAATAACAATAACAATAACAATAACAATAACAATAACAATAACAATAACAATAACAATAACAATAACAATAACAATAACAATAACAATAACAATAACAATAACAATAACAATAACAATAACAATAACAATAACAATAACAATAACAATAACAATAACAATAACAATAACAATAACAATAACAATAACAATAACAATAACAATAACAATAACAATAACAATAACAATAACAATAACAATAACAATAACAATAACAATAACAATAACAATAACAATAACAATAACAATAACAATAACAATAACAATAACAATAACAATAACAATAACAATAACAATAACAATAACAATAACAATAACAATAACAATAACAATAACAATAACAATAACAATAACAATAACAATAACAATAACAATAACAATAACAATAACAATAACAATAACAATAACAATAACAATAACAATAACAATAACAATAACAATAACAATAACAATAACAATAACAATAACAATAACAATAACAATAACAATAACAATAACAATAACAATAACAATAACAATAACAATAACAATAACAATAACAATAACAATAACAATAACAATAACAATAACAATAACAATAACAATAACAATAACAATAACAATAACAATAACAATAACAATAACAATAACAATAACAATAACAATAACAATAACAATAACAATAACAATAACAATAACAATAACAATAACAATAACAATAACAATAACAATAACAATAACAATAACAATAACAATAACAATAACAATAACAATAACAATAACAATAACAATAACAATAACAATAACAATAACAATAACAATAACAATAACAATAACAATAACAATAACAATAACAATAACAATAACAATAATAATAATAATAAATATAATCTACTAAATGAAAGAATACCCTATTATAAATACATACCTGAAAATATTTTAGAATCAGAATTTCATAAACTTACCTGGGACCGTACAATATTAACCGATAAAAAAATTACACATAACAGACCCGATATAATACTTACTGAAAAAAAAGAAAAAATTACCTTCATTATAGATATTGCGATACCAACAAACAAAAATTTAAGTTCAACCTATAATAATAAAATAGAAAAATATTTATTACTTGCAGAAGAAATAAAAAGGATTTGCAATCAAGAAAAAGTTATTATAGTTCCAATTGTTATGTCATCTACGGGAGTTGTTTCAAAGAAGATTCATTCTTCAATTAATAAATTAAAATTAACAAAATTAACCTACATCGAACTCCAAAAAGCTAGTATCTTAAAATCATGCAGTATTGTAAGAAGATTCCTGCACTAAGAAGAATATTTGTTTTATGACCATATCTTTTTAGAATATCGATATATTGTATATATATTTGCATGAAATAAATAATAATAATAATAATAATAATAATAATAATAATAATAATAATAATAATAATAATAATAATAATAATAATAATAACAATAATAAAGGTCTTTATTAAAAATCTATATATAAGTATAATGGGCGAGGTTTAGTTCGACAGAGAGTATCTTTGCAGACAGCATCGCATACTCTCTATCGACTTTTCTTTCAAAAAATGCTTCCTTAAGCTAGAATCTTAATAAAAGCAAACACTTGTACAAGAGAAACAAAAGAAAATTGATTTTATCAAAATACTCCTACTAGATTATTTTTTATAGTTTTACTTAAAATTGATCACTAAATGTAAATTTATCTATCTTTGTTGGAAACGAAAATTGTGTTTAAGATTTTTTAGACGAACTGTGATTGTACCAATTAAATTAATATTTTTTTCTATAAAAAACGTAGCAACAGATAGATTTTTTAAATTTTTTGAAGAACACGACCCATCAATTAATAAAAGAAAATCGTAATTGCCAAATAATAAAAAAATGACCCTAAAAACTCACCGTGTCTAATCAAATTTTTTCTTTATTTTATTAGAAATCAGCGGTATCAAAAATAGTCGTATGCAAAAATTCGGAATTTTGTCCTTGTTTTTTTTCCTGGTCCACTGTGGAATATTTTGATTTTCCGCTTGATTCTGGGAGATGTTCCCCATTGCCAATCATCGCCAAAATTTACAGGCTTATTTTCCAACGCATTTAGAAACCTTATAGCCCTACCCGAAAACCCAACTAAAAAAAAAAAATTTCGACCCACCCTAGTGAGCACTGGGAGATTCTACATTAAAAAAGGTCGCATATATCTGGGCCCCATTACCGCGCATGTCCTTTACCGCGAAGACCATTACCACGCAGTCAATTACCGCGAACGGTCTTTACCACGTATGACTTTTACAGCGAAAATAAACAACTATTGTCCCACTTTTTTTTTCTAAAATGCATAGTTTTCGAGATATTTAAAAGTTTAAGGTTAAAAAAAAACACCCCGTATATGCTGATCGCTTAAGTTTATTTATTTATTTATTTATTAACGGGAAAACCCCACTACAAAAATTAAATGTAAAGTTCTCGAAGGACCATAAATGCAGCAGATGGAGGCTGCCTGGGGCTGAAACTCCAACTGTGACTCACTCAACCCCTCTACAATGCCCTACTAAACTAGAAAGTAGTAACTCCATGTATCGCATAGCGATGTTTTTACGTCAACTCTGATGTAATATTTTGAAAACGCTACTACTGACAAATGGAGTTACTATAGCTTAGAAGGGCAGAATAAACCTCTGAGGCTGGGGCCCAATAAAATTAGGCCGCCATATTTGATGGCCTTAGGCCGTCTTAAAAAATATGTATTTTTTGTTTTTTAGTTTCTATACATAAAAAACATGTTTTAAAGTAGTTTATTCAATACAATCTTTAAAAATTCCACAATATTTTTGTATAACCTGGCAAATACCGGCTAATTTTGATTTTCATGTATCGTTCCTAAAAATATTTTGTAACTGCTATGTATATTAAATTAAATGTATAAAAATGGTCAAAAATAATGAAGAAAAGAATACAAATTGCCCTAAATCACAAAACTAAAAATCGACTTTTGGTATGTAAAACACCCTTACGGACACATAGTGTATTGTATAAAATACCTTTGAAGGTCTTTAACAACTTTAAATAACGTGCTGTTGGTGTTTACTTTACTTTTAAGTAAATCAATAAGATTTTTATTGTCCATTGGTGTGAAATCCATTAGGGCAGCTCTTTGGCGCATTAAACCAACCGCGTCTTCAGAAAACTGGCCATTTTCTAAATGCCACGGACAACACCGTGGACATTACGTGTTTGAAGCCAATGTTTCAGCACGGATTTTTTTGGGTATTCGCTGCCTAATTAAAACTGCACATGCACAACAAAACCGATGATTTATTGGAAGTTTCAATGCTAAGTTCTGAGCGTTTCCTTCATCGCCAACTTCCATCTCTTCATCAATATGTCCATCAGGTTGTCTTTGAATACCTTCATCACCAACTTCCACCTCTTCGTCAATATTATCTTCATCAGGTTGTCTCTGAATGCCTTAAACAATTATATAAATAACTAGCCGAATACCCGTGCGTAGCACAGGGCATTATAATTAACATTTTTTACCATCTTGGGGTGGAATATCAAAAATTCCTGAAACGCGTATCTTTTCGATTTCAATAAAGAATATTTTTGCTAAATATTGAGATTCCAGATTAACAGGTCTTTGAGATACACACACTTTTTAAAAAAGGGTCATACATTGCGATTATAAAGTGCCGAATAGTTTAAAAAAAAATACTCTTCGTTTGAAGCCACGCTTCTGTTAGAGTTGTGTTCGACAAGCCCATGTGATTGCTACGTAAAACAGCTCGGTGGCCAGTAAAACGCACACAGCTTTCTTGCATTTTATTCATCGCTAATGCCAGTTTTGCATTGAAAAGTGTTCGGCACTTTATAATCGCACGGTATTTATAAAATTTACCACTTACGACTTTTTACCACTTTGGGTATGGTATATGGAAAAATCCTGAAACACCTATCTTTTCAATTTCGATAAAGAACATTATGAATATTCTAAATTAAGGGGCCTCTGAGATACTCACACTTTTTAAAAAACATTTCAACCCCCGTAAGGGTTGAATTTCGAAAAATTCTTTCTTTCATCATTAAAGAAATAAACTTTCCAAATTTTTAGGTCCAGGGGTCTGGGCTGGGCGTTGATTTTTGAAGTGAGTTAGCATTTTATATAATAGATTTATAAATATTGCCAACAAAAAGACATTTCTTTTCCCTTCTAGGGTTATCTAATGTAAAATGTTTTCCAAAACTTATTTTTTTTAATTCTAAACAAATGGTACCGTTTGGCTTTCAAACTATAATTTTTGCAAGTTTCATGAAAAAGTCAAACGATTAAGAAAAAAAAACATTTTTTTATTAATTAATATTAATACAGGCTTTTCAGCTAAAAAATTATTTGTTTAAAAAATCAATTAACAAGAATAAGATTTTTCATAATTTAATTGTTATAACATGCCTGCATCTGTGGTGCTCCTGGATATAAAAACGGCACTTTTTAGGAAATGCTCATTTTTTTTATGTGATTAATTTCGTGAGTACCCGACTTCAATTATTTTCTAGCTTCAAGTTTGTATAGGCAATATTGTTTTACCTTGCAGACAAATTCTTTTGTAACATTTACAGATACGGGTGTTGGGGCCTGGCTTTACCCCAGGTACTTCTTGTTTTGTTTGTTTGTTTCTAATGTTTTGTTAAAATCGCCTTTAAATTATGTGTGATAACTATAATACCTTAATTAACTCAGTTGACACTGATATTAATATTTGCTCATTAAACTCAATGTTATACACTTCAAACCTATAATAGGTCACATTAGTGTATTTTTTTTATATATATTTATTAATAGCTATATAATATGATATATTATGTATATTGAATTTTTTACCCTGTAAATGGATTATTCTGTTGGGTGAATAAAGATTATTATTATTTTTATTATTATTATTATTATTCTGTATATAAAGATTTATAAGAAATGTCCGGTATTGTACATTTTGAGCTAGAATGCCTTTTTTTAACTTTTTTATTTTTTTTCTATTGTTTTTTAGTTTTTCGTGTTCCGAACGAGGTTCCGAAAAAGAATTGATTTTTTTTTGAAAAATGTCTTTCATGTTTCTCTTTTTAGGCAAAATATTGGTTTGTTATTGTAAAAACATTCTGTGATAGATTGAACAGTGGAAAATGGCGGTAATAACCAACATCAGTGTACATCATATAAATAGCCCTACTAACTGGTTAAGGTGGTGATAAATCTAACAATCTCCGTTTGTCCACCTAGCAGATTAAATCGTTCTTACGTTCCGACATTGACTAAGTGACGTCGTTTAGAGCGGGTCATTTTGCAGAGGTCTGATTATTTGGGACTAACGCTTAATTAAAAGTGTATTATACAGGGTCGTATAGGGTTTTATTTAAGGATTATACTTTTAAATGGTACATCCCCCGTAACTTTTGAACCGTTTGAAATTTCAAATTTTTGAATGTATATATATCACACAAGAAAAACTATCATTTGCAAAATTTTTTTATTTTTTATTCAATAAGGCGGCGCTAGGGGAGTTGTGGGGGGTAAAATTTAAAAAGCTACATAGGTCATCAGATATAATATTTTAGAGATTAAAATTCTCTGTTTAGCTTTATAACTAGTTTAGTTTAAAAAAAATATCAAATTTTCAATATTAAAAATTTTACATGAAAACAATAATTTGTCTCAAAATAAAAATATTTACACCTTTTATAGCATTATTTGAAATTTTCTATGCAAAATTTTCAAAATTTTTTAATATTTTTATCAATTTTGAAGAAAAAAGATTTTCAAAATTAAAAAACAATTTCATAAGGTTAAACAAATCTTACTCAAATTTGACCTAATTTTATTTTTAAAATGCCGATTTATGGAATAATTCTATTAACAGTCTCGGATGCAACGTAAAATGTGTTGTATGAACAACAACTTAATTTCATTCTAAAAGTCCTCTAAGTACAATGGAATTTTTTTTAATTTTCAATTTTTTCCATTTTTAGATGAAATTGAAAAAATTGATTAAAAAAAAACTAACCCATAGATTTTTTTCTAATATACTTTTTTAATATAAAACGATAGGAAATCGTGCCACAAGGTCAGTTTTTGTGGAAAATTTTTTTCATGATTATGCCTTTCAGACGAACTGTGACTGCCGATATCTGACGTCAGCAATGCTAAGCTTTGTCTTTGTCTATTTCTTGATTTTTATCGGTTTGTTTTATACCATTATTAAAATTATTAAAAGAAAACACGATTTTTTAGTTTTGATTTTGAATCGATTCTTAGAATCGATTATTTTATATAAGATCGGCATTCCTGATTTTCAAAAATAACTTGTCGATTGCGGCAGTTAGTTCAAGAAAATACTAAGAAAACAAAAAAATCGAAAAAAGCTGAAAAAAATTCAGTTAAGGAAACTTTTTTAGAAAAAATACTTTTATTCTGAGGATCAAGTCTACCAATTTTGAAAGTAATCCGCGCAAAAACAAAAAAGTTATGGGGCTTTAAACTTTTTTAAAAATTAAAAAACTATTATTAAAAAAAAATAGTTATTTATATACCAAGGGACTAAACTGGCTGTTTTAGTCCCGCTGCATTAGTGTTTCTTGAGCGAGCGTAGCGAGCGAGGGAAACAGAAATGCAAGGGAGTAAAACAGCCAAGTTTAGTCCTGAGGTATATACCCTATTTTTTGCAGGACCAAACATAATTTAGGTAGGTAGATAAAATTAAAATTAAAAACCACGCGTCTAAAATCGGTTGTTTTATTTTCGTAATTTAATCAAGATGCCTGTAAATTGCGAAAAGTCAGTTTCATGGCTATCGCGATTTCAATTGTTTTTTAATATGGTTGACACAAACGTCAACAAAATGGACGAAGATGATAAATTTTAAGTTATGTATAAATTGTTATAACAATGTTATTTTTAAAGGTTTTCTTTGTTAAAATCAAATAAATTGGTTTGAATCGCTAATTTAATACAAAACACCACCAAACCTAATTTTTGAACCAGCAAAGCACATAGTAAGTATAATATTTTAATATTATCAAGGTTGTCGTGATTTTTATTTCCTAGGGAGAAAAACGGCAAGTTTAGTCCCGAAAATGAAAGCGTAAAATTAGGTTTTAGTCTTGGTCGTGCAAAAAATCAATTTTTTTGTTTTTATTTTATTTATTTTTTTTTATTTTTCGGTTAGAAAACAAATCTTATTTATTTATTTTTTTAATTTTTTTCTTTAAAAAAATCAAAAAATTTTCCTTTTTCGCAAAAATAAAATTAAAATAAAAAAATGTTAAAAAATGTTTTTTATTTTTTTATTTTAATTTTGTTTTTGATTTTTTTTAAGTATAAAATATAAAGGAGAAAGTGTTTTATTTTTTAAATTAATTACAATTTTCGGCCCAGTGTAATATATTAGTCATCGAAGCATATATACTAAAACCTCGTGCAACGAAGCTTTTAGTTTTGTCGAGTTTGGAATCGCAAAAAGATCCAAACAAACTTCCCTCTAACTTTTCTTGTTCTTTTCAGTAATCGTGCCACTGCCATCTGTATTAGGAACACGAAACCCCGCACTGTGGGCCTGTAACTGAAGTTGGTTTCAGATAAGCGGCAGATAGTACAAATTGCATAAAGTATAGAGATAATCCATCGATTATTAGTCCAGTCATATTAGGATTTAGTTAAGGAAAAAATGACTTGTTTAAATTTTTGTGTACGCCTTCTTTCTGTCATTGAGTGAAAAGTCCCCATGTTTGCGACGCGAGCTAAATTTTTTATTTTGCAATTAGTTGGCACATATGTGGTTTTTCGCAAATATCTACGATAGATTTGCAGTTATGCAAAAAAGACTTATTATAAAATTTGTCTATTATAAAATTCTAAACAACAAACATTCTATAACTTTTTGAAAACTCAACTGTTTTCGCGCTAGCGCTTTGTTAATTTAATTGAAGTTGTTAAAACATTTGCAAAATACAATAACTTTCGCAAAAAAACAAGATCGGGTTTCTTAGATATTAGATTTCTTAATTGCATGTTTACATGATTTTTTTATAAGTTATGGCAAAATTATTGTTAACAATTTAGCTGAAAAAGTCCAAAAGCGCCTTCTCTTAACATGATAATATAATTCACTTGCCATCTTTCTAATTCTTTAACTTAAAATTCTTTGATCTTGAGTGAAATGCAAGTGGTCTTGTCTCAAAAGAAAAATTTTTGTGCCAAAGTATTTAAAATTATTTAATTTTTAACAAAGATAAATGTTTTTGCCACAAAGGGGCCCGGTCTAAAAGAATTTTAAAAATATTTCAAAAGCGACAATTTTCTTGGGACAAGATAAATACTTTTGTTTTACACATCTTTTAAACTAAAAAGAATAACTGATCACGGCAAAATCCACGGTAAAAAAATATTAGTAAACCCTATTTTTTACTACAAGCAGAACACGAGCTAATCGATAAAAATGTTAATATAGCCAGACGAAACTGAAAGGACCCAAATAAAAAATATATATTTTTGTAGAGCAGTGTTATTTAATAATGTACATGTTTGTTTATATCTAATTATGTTTTTATATATTTTGTTAACTTGTTTATTGGTTTATTAACTTGGATTTTATTTATGCACGCTCAAATGTATCTACATTAACTGTGCCTTGTATCTTAATTAGTGTAATTTGTACTTATTTATATATTTTTTTCTGGCAATAAATATTATTATATGATACAAAGTGCCACCCCTTTGACGAAGAAGGCAGTTTAAAATATATTCATGCAGCTGTTTATAGTAAGTAGTACCTGCATGCAAAATTTCAGCTTCCTAGATCCTATAGTTTTTGAGATAAAGAATCCTGGACAATCCTGGACATAGAAAATCGAAAATCGCAGATTGACACGTAACTTTTAGGATAGATAACCTACTGTGCGGCGCAATCGTCAATACCTTTAAGTGGAAAATATTTTATTACTTAAACTTTTGACAGTATTCTTTTCTCAAATACATATATACACAAAACTTTTCTTCTTTAATCAAATGAACTATAAATAAATTTTTTATTTTAAAATAGTATAAAAACAAGTTTTTAAAGCTAAAACCCTTCTATTAATTGAGTCGGTCAATTGAAGAACAGTACTAGTCAAAAATAGCCATTTTAAAATAAAATAGCAAACGTAAGCTTCATTCTTTCTGCTTAAGAACAGTATTATTCACGCGAAAGCTATGGCACTACATTTTAGTAAGGAATAAAAACATTTCATAATCAACATAAGAAATAAATAGTAATTTATATATCAAGGGAGTAAACTGGTTGTTTTAGTCCAGCAGCATGAATGTTTTCAGAGCAAAGCGGAGCATAGCGCATTGAAGCGAGGGAAACAATCATGCTAGAGGCTAAAACACAGTTTACTCCTGAGGTAAATACACTATTTTTTGCACGACCGACAATTATATTTACATAAATTCAAATTAAAACATGTATTCAAAACCAACTGTTGTTTATTAAAACGATTTATTAATAATGGACTGAATTTAATTCTTAATTTTGTAATTTGTACAGAAAATACGGAGTGCTCATTCTGACAGTGATATATGAAAATGCATTTTAGCGCTCTTCAAGCTAAACCCTTTCCGAATAAAGCCGATCATTTGCAATATTTGGCAAGAAAATTAAAAAGACAAAATATTAAAATTCTTTTTATGTCAAAAAATTAGACAAGTTTTTTAAAGAATTTTCGTGTAAAAAAAGTTAGAATTCATAAGGTAGATTATTTTATAATTCAATCAATACAATTCGATTTGAGGGGTACGAGAGTATGACTCGTGAACGTTCGGGTTTTATCACACGTGCCGGTATACTTGAGGAGCGCGACTGCAAAGGGAACTGAGTAGTTTAAACCAAAAATACAACACAAGTATATCTGAACATATGCCGCCCCCCTTGGAGTATTCCAACTAACGTAACTAAACTACTTATTTAAAGAAAACATTATTACATAATAAAAAAAGTTCACTGATTTTCAAAAAATAATGGACAAAGTCTTTTTATTGAACGTCTGTAAGTTCCACTGGAGGTTTTAACGTCGGCCACTCACACTACGTTATCATTTCCCTTGTAAACTTCTATTATACGCCCAATGTTCCATTTTAGAGGAGGACAGTTGTCCTCAATCATAATAACTAAAGTTCCTGGTTGAGGAGAATGTTGGCCTTGAGCTTGCCATTTGTTTCTTTGCTGCAAGTTATGCAAATATTCGCGGGACCATTGCTTCCAGAAATGTTGATTTATTTGCATAAGTTGATGGTATCTGGTTAAATGATTAGGCACCTTCTCTAGCAAGTCAGGTTGAGGTAAGGAATTTAAGGAATCTCCAATTAAAAAATGTCCCGGAGTGAGAAAAGGAATTTAAGGAATCTCCAATTAAAAAATGTCCCGGAGTGAGAAAATTTCGGTCGTCAGGATCTTGAGTAAGAGGGGTAAGAGGACGAGAGTTTAAGGCGGCCTCTACCTGCGTCATAGTTCCTCATACGTAAGTATGGTTAAGCCAATTACCCTTTTAATATGTAACTTGGAGGACTTTACGGCAGCCTCCCATAATTCGCCAAAATGCGGCCTCTACTTGCGTCATTAGGGTATATAGTTCCTCATACGTAAGTATGGTTAAGCCAACTACCCTTTTAATATGTAACTTGGAGGACTTTACGGCAGCCTCCCATAATCCGCCAAAATGTGGCGATCTTGAGGGTATTGTTTTCCACATTATATTTTCACTTGCTAAATACCCGGATGTTTTGTTTTCGGATTCTTTTAAAAAATCGGATACTTCATTTAATAAATTTTTAGCGCCTATAAAATTTTAGCCATTGTCACTAAAAATTGTATGGCATCTACCACGCCTTGAGATAAGCCTCTTTAAGCCATTCAAAAAAATGTCGGTACTAAGATCACTTAGCAATTCAATATGAACGGCCTTGGTTATAAAGCACACAAAGATACACATATAAGATTTTACAATTTTTTGACCCCTTAATCTACTTATTAAAATATCGTAAGGCCCGGCCAAGTCTATTCCGCAATAAGCAAAAGGTCGCGATGGGTTGACTCGTTCAGGAGGTAGGTTGCCCATTATTTGCTCATAAGGAACGGGATTCACTTTATTACACTTCACGCAATTTTTTAAAATGTTTTTTACCTCATTTCTTCCAGAAATGGACCAATTCCTTTGCCGAATCGCAGCCAAAAGTAAATTTGAACCAACATGCAAATTTCGTACATGCTCATAGTTTACTAGGAGTTTAGTCAAATTATGTTTTTTAGGTAGGATAATGGGATGTTTAAAATTATAAGGAATATGAGCGTTTTTTAACCTTCCCCCACCCTTAGAAGTCCATCTATACCTATAAATGGGTTAAGATACTTTAAACTACTACGGGAATGAATAACTTGTTCCTTCTTTATAGCCGCAATTTCTTCGCCAAATTGATTTTTTTGCGCTATTTTTATTAAAACATTTAATGCACTGTTTAACTCATCAACTGTTAAATTTCCGTTTAATCTTTCACTTTTTTCTGTTAAACAATTATTCTTGAAACGAAGGATATATGCTGTCACTCTGTTAAGCCGCACAAAACTAGAAAATTTTGTAAATATTTCTTCTTCTTCTTCTGTGACAACCTTGTGTCTTCATTTCCGGTAATTCCACGACAGGGTCAATTTCAGAGTTTGGCCAAAATTGCTCTTGCCTTGATAGCCAAGATGGTCCCTTCCACCAGAGATCTTCCTCAATCAATTTTCTAGGAGCCATCCCCCTTGAAATAATATCCGCTGGGTTTTCTTTTCCTAAAATATGTCTCCAACTACCCACATTTGTCAAATTCTGTATCTCTATTCTATTGGAAACAAAAGTCTTAAATTTGTTACAATCTCCCTTGATCCACCCCAAAACAATGGTTGAATCTGTGTAAAAAATAACTTTATCAAAGCTAATATTAATTTTGTCAATAATTTTGGAAGCTAATCGACTTAAAACAAGAGCAGCACATAGCTCTAATCTGGGAATCGTCAACTTCTTTAAAGGTGCCACTCTGGATTTTCCGCATAAAAGCTTGCATTGTATGTCTCCATTTTTATCCACGCTACGTATATACGCGCATGCGCCATAAGCAAACTCTGACGCATCGCTAAAACAATGAAGTTGAATATCCGTCGCATTTTCTATAATCACTCGTCGATCAATGTTAATCATATTTAAGTCTGAAATTTGTTCCATGTATTCAACCCAATCCTTTTTCAAATCCCCTGGTATTTTCGCATCCCAATCCAACTGAAGTTTCCACAGTGTGTGCATAATAAGCTTTGCCTTAATTACGCAAGGTCCCACAAGTGATAAAGGATCAAAAATCTGGGCAATACAAGATAATATAGATCTTTTATTTATTTCTTTATTGTGGAAATATTTATTAAATATTGTAAAGTGTCAAGCTTAGAGTTCCATATTAGCCCTAAACTTTTTGAAGTTTCATTCTCAGATATAAAATGATTGGTGTCCGATTCTTCTCTTTCAAGTATTTCTTGACTATTGGATAACCACTTTCGAAGATGAAACCCATATGGTTCCAGTATATGTATCATATCTTGCAAAAGCTGTTTTGCCTTTTCTATACTACTGGATCCAGTAAGGCAGTCATCAACATAAAAATCTTTCAATATTACCCTCGCTGCTTCAGGAAGCTCTTTCTCATTTTCATGCGCTGCCTGCTGGAGCGATCGTATCGCTAAAAAAGATGCCGAGGAAGTTCCATATGTAACAGTGTTTAAACGATATATCTCTATTTCAAAAAGTCCAAACTCCAAATTTCCACAAAATTCTTTGTAAATCGCGGACTTCCACATGGACATTTACCATGCGGTACATTTTAGCTTCATCAGCTGTCAGCACATAAAAATGTTTTCTAAAACGAATTAATATGGAAAATAGGTCATCTTGCAAAATGGGTCCGACCTTAAGTTTGTCATTTAAACTAACACCAGTACTAGATAGCTGGCTTCCATTAAAAACCACTCGGAATTTGGTCGTAGAACTTCCTTCCTTGTATACCCCATGATAAGGTAAATAAAAAACTGTTTTATTCACTTGATCGATATTATCATTAGCCACTTTACTCATATGTCCCATGTTTATTTATTCACTCATGAATTCTTGATATTTTTCCTTAAAACTTGGATTTTTATCTAGCCTTTTTTCCAGGCTTTTAAATTGTTTTAATACCATGGTGTATGAATCTCCAATCTCTTCAATATTTTCACTTTTAGGCAACTTTACTACCAATTTGCCATCTTTGTCTCTTTCTGTGTTTTTTATGTAATGCTGTTCACATTCATTTTCTTCGCGGGTTAAAACCTTGTGTCTCAGTCTCTTCCAAAGCCCAGAATTTTTCTAGCTGATCATGAATATTCATAATAGACAGATTGCAGGAAATAACTTTATTTTGTCCAGTGTCCCCAATGGTACCAGATACCAGCCACCCAAGCTTGGTTTCTTGTAAAACTGGTTGACCCTTAAAACTTAACTTCTGACTATAACTATTAAATCTAGATTTTATTTGGGCTTCTGTAAAATATTTTACACCTGACGTAAAATTTCCAACACCTGTGATGGATACTTGCACATTCCGATATTTTAGCCCTAATTTATTGCAAAATTCCTTTCTTAAAAAATGGCTTTGGGCCCCACTATCAACCAATACCCTACATTCATGATTTATTCCCTTAGAATCTTCAATTAAAACTATAGCAGTAGATAATAACACAGAATTTGTATAAGCTTCTGGATGATTAACAACTGATGCACATAGTTTTTGATCACCCTGCATAGTCCCAGAAGCCTGCTTCGAGTCATCTTCAGTCTTATTGTTTACTACAGAACTGGTTGCACCATTTGAAGCAACATCTTCATGTAATAAACTATTGTGTTTTCTTTTACAATACCTGCATGGTCCAAAAAAACATTTATTGGCCATGTGACCTGGACGCAAACAATTAAAACACAATTTAAGATCTTGTACCAAGCTCCTTTTTTCAGAACTACTCAATTTTTGAAATGTATTGCACTGATGCAAATAATGATCCTGCTTACATGCACCACAAATATTTTTATTACGGTCGCACTCTACTAAAAAAGATTTACCCCTTTGTACGGTATGACCCCCTGAATCACGGTGCGTGTTTTCCTTTTGATTTAAACCTAAAGTTTCAAGTAATTGACATCGCTCATTTAAAAAATCATATAAATCTTGTAATTTAGGATTTTTGTTTGGCAAAGAGACTTTTTCCCACTCGCGTTTAGAATTTGTATCCAATTTGCTCGCAATTAAAAATATTAATAAGGTATCCCAATCATCTGTTTTTTCCCTTAACGCCTTTAATGACCTAAAATTTTTTTTAGTCTCGTCTATCAGCTTTCTTAATTCATTTACCGATTCCTTAGAAATATTTTTCATTTCAAAAATTGCCTTAACATGTTTATGTGTAATTAATTTTTTATTTTCGTACCTTTCCTTAAGCAAGTCCCAACATATTTTATAATTATCATCGCTGACCTCAATAGACCTTAGAACCTCTACAGAGTCCCCTTTCATACACGATTTTAAGTATATTAATTTTTGAGTGTCACTAAGTGAAATATTAGAGTCAATCAGTAACTTAAAAGTATCTGAAAAGGTAACCCAGTGCTCAAAAGAGCCATAAAAATGTGGTAAGTCAATGATAGGTAATTTGACATTATTTTGAACGGCTGAAGAGGGCTGAGTTTTCCCGCAACCCCCTATAATCCTTGAAGCTAAACCTATTGCCTGGTAATAATCATTTTCAAAAGAAATCCGATACTCATCATTTAATTCAGTTTCATCTTTTGTTTCTATTTCGCTTTGAATTTTGTCAAACTTATCCCAAAGCTAGCCACATTTTTGCACCCTCTCAGGTAACTCAGTTTCTTTTTGTTTATCAATATATTTTACAAAATTTAAAAATCTAGTTAACTGCGATCTAAGCGTAGCCCGTTGAGTCTTTAACCCTTCTTAATTATTTTCTAAAAAACCGTAAAAATTCATTTTTTTTTTCAGTTTTTTAAATTAATGTGAAAGATGAAAAAAAAAATGTTTTTTTTTTTAAATCATGGTCGGTCCTTGTAGAGGCTTTATTTAAGTTTTTTAACCCGCCCTTTGATTTACTTTGCGGTCATTAGTTTCTGAGATCGATGATCTAAAATAAAAGGATCCTTTTTCATTTAAACTCGGATATCTCAGCGAAAAATAGACGTAGAGATAATTAAAAAAAAAAAACAAATTAAAGCTGAATAAACAAGCTAACTGACCAATGCATTGGTTTAACTGAGAAAAAATTTCCCAAGTCCGTGGACCAACAAAAAAAAATGTTTTTTTTTTGTGATTTCTTATGATTGCGCTTGGATTATTAAAAATTGCTAAAAGATCTTAAAACTAGAAGGTAGACTAAAATCTATACTCTAAATTTCTATACTCCCTAACATCCGTACTCCATGACATCCCTACTGCACAACCACTGTACTCTGTAACATCTCTAAACCATAACATAACTACTCCGTAACAAGTGCACTATATGCACTCGATTAGCCACTCGTCTTAACTCAAAAAAATATTTTTCATGCTAAATCACTGTCAAATATGAATTTAGTTTATTAATTACTTACTTATTAGTGCATGTAAGGGCATATCCACAGTCTCGCATAAGAACGTTATACATAAGAATGCGATGCCGTGATTGGCTTGATGTGTCGCCATGTATATTGTAAGCCAATCACGGCATGGCATTCCTTTGTTTTGTTCTTATGCAAGCTTCAGGATATGCCTTTAAGACAATGTGACTTAGAATAATTCAATTGTGATTTTTCTAGATTTGAATTTGAAGATGAATGTTTTTTAGGAAAAAACTAAAATAATCTAGAAGAAGAAGCTTCTTTGTTCTGCGAACCGCTCATTTATTATTAAGTGCCCAATAAAGTGCATATAGTGTGGAGTAGTGTTATTGGGAAGTAGAGATGTTATGGAGTAGAGATGTTACGGAGTAGGGTTGTTATAGAGTAGGGATGTTATGGAGTAGGGATGTTAGGGAGTATAGAAATTAAGAGTAGAGATGTCAGTCTGCCTACTAGAAGCTTAAAGCTTTAAAATTATTTTTTTTAATCTCCATATGATAATTTTTAACTGAGATACAGCCTTTCAAAAATCACTAAAAAATTTAGGAAATTTAGGAAATAGTGTATAATCTGTGAAAAGCTGCAAATCCTTTGCTAGATTTCCTACTTGGTAAAAATCTTTGGTCCAGTTTTAAAATCTCTATAAATAAATAGTCTATATAATATAGACTGATATAGACTTTATTAGTATATTAAAGTACTAGTTTCATAACATACGTTTTTAGCGCACGAGTACAAGTTTAGAAAACGAGCCGCTTGCGGCGAGTTTTCTAAAGTGCTAGTGCGCTAACGCGTGTTGTGAAAAGAGTGCTTTATACAATTTTTTCTATTTTGCTCTAAAATTTTAAAAAACTTACATTACAAAAAGTTTATGACTGATTTAAGGATTTTTGTTCCGGGTTGGCATTACAGTTTTCGCCATGTTTAAAATTCTAAAAACAAATGATATTTTGATATATTTTATAGTCATGTCTTCTCTTTTTCACTGCAAGTAACCAAGCCACAATTTTAACATGGTAAAAAATAACCCAAACACAACATTTTGTAGAAAATTAAACTTTAAAGCTATATTGACATTTGCACGGAAAACGTCAAGCGAAGTCCAAAAGAAAAAAAAGTACAGACCTCTTATGGGCCTATAAGAACACGCAAGATACGTGTGATTGTGAGCTTATAAGAGTGTCAAAATAGAAAAAATATATATTCTATATGAAAGCATTATTGAAATATAATAGTAAAAAGTTGTTTCGAAAAAGGCTTGATTTGAAAGAAGGACATTATTCTCTGTGTGTAAAACACAATTGGCTTTTTTTTTGTGAATAAAAATAAATCGAATTTTTCAACGAAAATTTAATTTATACATTTCGGTTTATTGAAAATTTATGTACACAATTGAATCAGAAATAACAACAAAATATAAAAGAAATTTGTGGACTATAACTTTTCCGATAAATCATGTTCATTAAAGAACTGGATTAAAATTCAGGATATTTCCGATAAATCACGTTCATTAAAGAACTGGATTAAAATTCAGGATATTACTTTTCCACATATAGGCTGTTTTGATTTTAGGGTTTATTGTACAGTTTCGTAATTCACTTACAATACATACACTGTTTAAAATGATTTTTATTCCAAACAAAAAAAAAAAAACAAGAAAATATTACCTACTAGAAAACTTTCAAAACACAAAATATTCATTTGTCCACGGACAAGTTATGTGTTTTTTTCACTTCGATAAACGGAATTACAGATCTCTCTGCATCTTTAATTTGTGACAAACTTTCGCTTAAATTAACGTCCGTTACGTAACATTTTCCTAGACTCCCTCCCTCCCTCCCCCTGCCACAAACTGTCACATTTTGTGTGATCCCCTCCCCCCCCTAGGCGCGTTACGTAATATATGGACAGCACCTAAGCCCCGTTTTTGGATAGTTGTTTATATGAACTTTTTTTATGTTTTCATGAAATTATTTTATTTATGAATAAGCCTGTATAGCTTTAAAAACTCACTGACTTATTTACTTATAAATCAGCAAAGTTATTCTAGAGGGACTTGGTATGTGGCTTTTATTACAATAATTTTAAGGTTGTTTGAAAAGTTAATAATAAAATTTTAACTAGATATGTAAATAAAACTTGTTATCAACCATAATCTTATTTTTTTTTTAATTTAAACGAAATTAACGTAAGTTAAAGAAAAGTTTTCTTTGAAATCTTTTAAGTAACTAATGTCCAAACTGGCAAAGCGAATCAGATAAGGTGTCGAAAAATTCCATTTAAAAGTTTTATTAGCTCGAAGAAAACTATATTCACAGAAAAAAGTTACTTCACTTTGCTTTTATACATTTCAAATGCTCGATTTTCAATGAAATACTAAAAAATGATAAAATACCAATTTCTTTTAAAAATTCATTCTTCACAGTTCTAGAAGAGTTTTAAACAATGGTTTTAAAAATTTTCAAAATAGTCAAAAATTACCCTAGATCATAACTTTTAATACAAATATGTTTTTTAAATTCCTTAATTTTTGTGCATAAGCCCTGAAAATTATTTTTCGCTGCCATCTACCGTATATCCGACCAAAAAAATAAAAACAATTCAGAAGAAATTATGTTTATTGATTTTAAAATAAATCCCTTCAAAATAAAAAAAAGTTAAAGATTGTGCAACTTAAAAAAAACTTATAAAAATAGGACAACTTCGATAAACTTTTCAAAAAACATTCACACCACTTAAAAATTAAGTTATAGGGACCGCAACTTTTCAAAAAACATAAAATGTAGAAGCATGAGTCCGAAAGGCTACAAATCTTTAGAAAACATTTAATTAATAAAAATTACACTAGTCTGAGATGAAAAACCTGCAGATTTTTGGGAGCTATTTTTAAAAAAATCTGTCAGTTTTCCCAAAATCTATTTATTTTTATTTTTAAATCGTGTTTAACGCATAAACTACATGAAGGAAAATAAATAAAGCTGATATTCTTAATCAGCACTCCAAAAAAATACTAAAAACGGTTATTAAACAGTTTTTTTTTACCCAACCTTCGCAGGCCAGTGTTATTGTAATAAGTTAAAAACGGTAAAAAAATAAACTGCGCACACGAGCCCAAATAAATCGTATTTTGAGAATGATTTTTTAAATATTTTAAGAGTAGTATTTAATAATGAACTGTAGGGAAAGGTACTGCTTTGTTGGGAGCACTTTATAAATATTTTATACGAAAAAAGTTAGAAAAGTTTTTAAATAATAAATTCATTTAATTCCCGTTTCAAATGGAAAACTCCGTCTCGAATGTGCTAGAACACCTTCTCATAAGAAGAAGTTATGTCCAATTTCTACTCATAAAAAAAATTATGTCCAATTTCTAATATTTGGGGGGGAGTTCAGAGGGAGAGGGAATTTTTTTATCTTTTAGGTGGTGCCACAAACTGTCACATTTTGTGTGATCCCCTCCCCCCCCTAGGCGCGTTACGTAATATATGGACAGCACCTAAGCCCCGTTTTTGGATAGTTGTTTATATGAACTTTTTTTTATGTTTTCATGAAATTATTTTATTTATGAATAAGCCTGTATAGCTTTAAAAACTCACTGACTTATTTACTTATAAATCAGCAAAGTTATTCTAGAGGGACTTGGTATGTGGCTTTTATTACAATAATTTTAAGGTTGTTTGAAAAGTTAATAATAAAATTTTAACTAGATATGTAAATAAAACTTGTTATCAACCATAATCTTATTTTTTTTTTAATTTAAACGAAATTAACGTAAGTTAAAGAAAAGTTTTCTTTGAAATCTTTTAAGTAACTAATGTCCAAACTGGCAAAGCGAATCAGATAAGGTGTCGAAAAATTCCATTTAAAAGTTTTATTAGCTCGAAGAAAACTATATTCACAGAAAAAAGTTACTTCACTTTGCTTTTATACATTTCAAATGCTCGATTTTCAATGAAATACTAAAAAATGATAAAATACCAATTTCTTTTAAAAATTCATTCTTCACAGTGCAAAGTTCTAGAAGAGTTTTAAACAATGGTTTTAAAAATTTTCAAAATAGTCAAAAATTACCCTAGATCATAACTTTTAATACAAATATGTTTTTTAAATTCCTTAATTTTTGTGCATAAGCCCTGAAAATTATTTTTCGCTGCCATCTACCGTATATCCGACCAAAAAAATAAAAACAATTCAGAAGAAATTATGTTTATTGATTTTAAAATAAATCCCTTCAAAATAAAAAAAAGTTAAAGATTGTGCAACTTAAA
Source organism: Brachypterus glaber (assembly GCA_958510825.1). NCBI lineage: Eukaryota > Metazoa > Arthropoda > Insecta > Coleoptera > Kateretidae > Brachypterus > Brachypterus glaber. Next base: position 31,832,134 of record OY294049.1, read on the forward strand.
AAAAACTTATAAAAATAGGACAACTTCGATAAACTTTTCAAAAAACATTCACACCACTTAAAAATTAAGTTATAGGGACCGCAACTTTTCAAAAAACATAAAATGTAGAAGCATGAGTCCGAAAGGCTACAAATCTTTAGAAAACATTTAATTAATAAAAATTACACTAGTCTGAGATGAAAAACCTGCAGATTTTTGGGAGCTATTTTTAAAAAAATCTGTCAGTTTTCCCAAAATCTATTTATTTTTATTTTTAAATCGTGTTTAACGCATAAACTACATGAAGGAAAATAAATAAAGCTGATATTCTTAATCAGCACTCCAAAAAAATACTAAAAACGGTTATTAAACAGTTTTTTTTACCCAACCTTCGCAGGCCAGTGTTATTGTAATAAGTTAAAAACGGTAAAAAAATAAACTGCGCACACGAGCCCAAATAAATCGTATTTTGAGAATGATTTTTTAAATATTTTAAGAGTAGTATTTAATAATGAACTGTAGGGAAAGGTACTGCTTTGTTGGGAGCACTTTATAAATATTTTATACGAAAAAAGTTAGAAAAGTTTTTAAATAATAAATTCATTTAATTCCCGTTTCAAATGGAAAACTCCGTCTCGAATGTGCTAGAACACCTTCTCATAAGAAGAAGTTATGTCCAATTTCTACTCATAAAAAAAATTATGTCCAATTTCTAATATTTGGGGGGGAGTTCAGAGGGAGAGGGAATTTTTTTATCTTTTAGGTGGTTTTAAAATATTTCTTCTATTGTGAATACTAAAAAAATATATCCAGAAATATTTTTTTTTAATTTTGGAGAGGTTTGTTCATGCAAAAAATGATAACATATTTTGTCTAATTTTATTTTAGATTTTAGGTGGTTTTTAAATTTTTCTTATATAATAATATAATAAAAAAGCTATGTCTAGAAACAATATTTTACATGTTATGTGGTTTTTAAACTTTAATTTAAATAATAAAAAAGTTATGACTAAAAACCGTTTTTTACATTTTGGCAGAGGGAGAGAAAAAAAATGCAATAAAATTTTTTGTGTAATTTTATTCTACCTTTCATGCGGTTTTTAAATTTTTCTTTTATTGCAAATAATAAAGAAATACGACCAAAACAAAAATGTAACCCCCCTTCTCCACAACCGAGTTTGCTAAAATACGAATCTGTCTAAGATAATATAAAAATACATCTGCATACCAAATTTCAAGTGCTAGCTCAAAGCGTTCTTAAGTTATCCTGGATACAGACAGACAGACAGACCGAGAGACAGACAGACAGACAGACCGACAGACAGAAAGACAGACATCTCTTTTTTGCTTATTTTGATTTTTCTAGACGTTTCAGGAGAAAATAAGATGATTTACTTAAAAAAACACAATACTTTTTTTTATGAGAAAGTAAAAAGCAATAAAAACACTAGCTTTTTCACTCTAAGCTGGAGTATATTTAATAGATTGATTGACTTACCTGTGATCGATCTTAATTATCCGCCGTCCAAATTGACTATAATCAATGCCTTATAGGACTCACAATAAAGGTTGCATGTGTTGGAGTTGCATAACACCAATCTGCCATAAAAAAAAACGCAAAGCTCATTTTTTGCTACACTGAAAAAAAAGTCTAAATAGTGAAAATCCCATATCTTCAATTTCCGTGTAGCAAAAAAATGAGCCCCTGAAGTCCATTTTTTATCACGGATTAGTGTTCAGCATCTCAAAAACTTTAAAAATAGGTGCGTGTTAACCCCAGCACAGAAAACTTTTTTTTTGTGGGCCTATGTAATTATTTTCAGTTACCTTTAAAACATTTGTCAATCTCAGACTATCTTTACAAAAATAGAGAGCACACATGTCAGTCGCATCTTTTATAAATTGTTGTCAATTTTCGTTTGGACTTTTCTATAAAAAGTGGTTATTATTAATTGTTGGTAAATTGGTTATTTACTAAAATAAACATAGATGTTTTAATGGTGCTTTTAAGCAACAAACAAGGCAGGTTTTTTGATTGTTATTATGATTCTTCTAGAATTTTTTTTGAGAAGTGCAGGCCCGGGCACAGGTTACAAAAAGAACAAAGTTGCGGAACCAGTCCTCTGGGCCACCTGACAAGCTTGGTAAAATATAGGATATTTTTTAAAATATAATCAAAAAATTTATTGCGATAAAGTTGACATTTAAAATAGATAAGTGCGTTCAATGGTACTCAGAGAAAGGCAGAGAAACTCAGCTAAAACCATTGGGACATTCAAAAATAATATATAACCTAAAAAAATATGACAAACTTGTTTTATTTTTATTATATTAAGAGACAATCATAAAATAAGAATAAATAGGAAACAGGCAAACGCTTTAATTTATAGAGCAACAGAGCAAATAATAGTGAGGAACATTTTAATGTGAACTATATAAAGTATTATTACACTTATTCGATGTCTTTTCTCAAATTTAGTTAAATTAAACTACTTCAATTTTTTTTTATTTAACTGCAAATGGGACATTATTATGTCCAAACATGACATTGCAATTAGGGGTAGTTTTTTTTTAAAAACAATTATTGCAAAAATTAAAAAACAAAAAAATTAAATTTGTCAATATGTCAAAACCATGTTTTTTGACTTAGTGCTATTTACTTGTAAGCCGACGATATTATATTATTACCAGTAAATAGTATATTGCATTTCCCAAATACTTAAAAAAAATAATTTTCAAAAAAAAAATAAAAAAAAATACATTTAAAAAAAAGATCTTTTTTGAAAAACGAAAAATTATTGAAAAAAAAATATATTTTTTTTTTTGAAAAAAACTTATTTTTTTTTAATTTTCAGATTTTTTTTAATTAAATTTTCTTTAAAAAAATAATAAAAAAATTGAAAAATTTTTTAGATTTTTTTTTTTGTAGAATTGATCCTTATAATAAAAGTATTTTTTTCTGAAAAAATTAGGTTATAGTAATAGTAATAGTATTTATTTGGTGCATCATTAAATTTAACACACGTCAGAAATTACATATGAATAGATAAAAATGAATAAAATATAATAAATAACATAATCGAACATGGTTTAAAATAAAATGTGTTAAATTAAAATTTGTTAAATTGCAGACCTTGATTCCAAAAACTCTTCAAAACTGTAGAACGCGTTTTTTATTAAAAATGTTTTTATAGTTCGTTTAAAATTTTTATGTTCTTGTTCTCTTACCTCATTTGGTAGTTAGTTAAAAAAAGTAGGGGCATAATACAAGGAGGAAATCCTTGATGTGTTAAGCCTTAAATAAGGTACTCGAAGGTTTCTGTTTGATCTTGTATTATGCTCATGAACATCCTCTGATTTCGTGTACCTATCAGAGTTTTCTTTGGCATAGAGCAGACATTCATAAATGTATCTAGAAGGCATCGTAAAGATGTTTAATTCAGAAAATTTATGTCTAATTTCCTCTCTATAGCCCAAACCCAACAGTACCCGAACAGCACGTAGTTGTAACCCGAACAGCCTGTACATGTCGGAGGAGTGTCCCCAAGCCAAAATTCCATAAAAAGAAGTTCTCATAATAAGTGAATGATAAACCATCATACAAATATTTAAGTCAACCACTTTTTTTATGTTTTTAAGGAGATATATTGACTTGGAGACCTTATTTGCTACAATATTAATATGATGTTTAAATGACAGGGTAACAACTAAATGTATACCTAAAAAATTTACAACTTTTTCTTCTGGGCCATCTAATTGATGCAGAGAAAAAACTATATGATCAGTTTTTGTATTATTAAAACTTAATTTATTAGCAGAAAACCAATCTTCAACAAGCTTAGTTATTTGTTGCATATCTGACCTTAAGGTTACATAGTTCGCATGTGATTTAATGGCTGTAGTATCGTCGGCGAACAGTACCAAATCAGCGTCTTCGTCATCTACTGCCATACAAATATCGTTTATGTAAATAAGAAACAGCAGGGGACTCAGGAGGGACCCCTGTGGTATTCCATGCATTACAACTTCTTCTTCAGAAAGTTCTCCCCCAACCGAGGTGATCTGCCTCCTTCCATTTAGATAACTCTCCAATAACTTCAGGGCAATCTCTAAACCTGTAGTAACCCAATTTTTTTAGGAGTTTAGGGTGATCTACGCAATCAAACGCCTTAGTTAAATCACACAGAACCTCCTCCACATATTCCAAATTTTCAAAACCTAAAACCACTTTTTCCAACAATTCTAGTATTGCTAAAGTTGTTGATCTATTTTTGCGGAAACCGAATTGATTTTTTGCAAAGAGTTTATTTTTTTCAAAAAATTCATAATTTGTTTTTTTAATAAAGATTTAAAAAATTTTGAAACCACAGGTATCAGCGAAATTGGTCTGTAGTTATTAATATCATCCTAACTTCCCTTCTTATAGACTGGGATCACTTTATAAAGTTTAAAGCAGTCAGGGTAGGTACCTTCTTTAATACATATATTAAAAAGTTTAGTAAGTGGTGAAATTAGTGTATGTTTAACATATTTTATGAGATTTGTATTTAAGTCGTATATATCTCTGCTGTTTTTATTTTTTAAAGAATTAATAGCATCTCTCACGTCGTTGTGGGAGAACTCACTGAAGCCAAAGCTGTCTACATTATTAAGTTTTAACTTTTTTATAAAATAAATAATAATAATATTTATTTCTTACAATATCTTAATTTTTACATTTGAAAGCAAAACCACCACGAAAGTTTCTGAAAAACTTGTTTGTGGTGTATGCCTACTTAAAACTAATTTTCTAAGAGTCTATTTATGTATAAAAAACATAAATCAACAGGTTTTTTTAAATAAATAAATCAAAAAAATACAATGACAATTTACAATAAAACATATTTTCTTAAACTGGTAAATAATTTTAACAGTAAAATACATTTTTTTTAAGATATAATTTCTTGAATCGTATTTTTGTTTTCTAAAATCCATTTTTTGCTTTCTAGTACATATTTGGCATATTTTTGAGGTGTATTTTTTAGATGCATAGGAAGAATATTATACAATTTGGAAATATGTATGCTTAAAAACGAGTGAGTCTTAGCTTTATTTGACTGGGGAATAATACAGTTTTTGTTTTGATTAAACCTAGTTTTATATTTGTGATCGTTAAATACAACTAAGTTCTCGTTCTTAAAAAAATATTTTAACAATTCCAATGCATATAACTGGTAAATATTAAACACAGATAAGTTTTCGAAAAGGTCATTAGTGGGGTATCTTCTTGGTTTATTTAGTAAAGTTTTTAAAATAAGTTTTTGTGTTGTAGAAATTTTGTTTAAATTTGTTTGACTTGTGCAGCTCCATACCACAATACCGTATGTCATTATTGATTGACTTAATGCATAATATATAGATTTTAACCTATTAACGTGAAAAATTTCTCTCAAAATCTTAAATAATGAAATTAAATTACGTAATTTTTTATTAAGTGCATCTAAATGATAATTCCAATTAAGTTGAGAATCAATTATTAATCCTAGATAACGTATACAGTCAACCTTTTCTATGTAGGCATCACAGCTGCAGTTATTAGTTGAACAATTATGGATTGTCAGCTTGTTGATATCTTTGGTATATCTTTTTGTTAAAGCAAAACAAATAAATTTGTTTTTTTTTACTATTAAATTGTAGCAAACTGTTATCTAGCCATTCTTTTACTTGTTTAAGGCACTGTTCCGCCAAAACAATTAGATCGCCCCAATTATCTGCCTCAATAAGCAAAACGGTATCATCCGCATAAGTTATTACCATACAATTTCTATATTATTAAAAAGATCATTAATATATAAGATAAATAAAATCGGCCCCAATATGGTACCCTGGGGTACGCCCGACCTGACAATTTTGAAGCTGCTTATCTTATTATCAACCATTACCATTTGCTTCCTATTAGCTAGATAGCTTTTCAAAAGGTCAAGTATTGGCCCCCTGAAACCATACTTGGGAATCTTTTCAAGTAATAACTCATGCGGAACCGTGTCAAAAGCTTTTTCCAAGTCTAAAAAAATTGCCAATGTTGGTTTGTTAGAGTTAATATTTTCATATATTTTTGAAGGCAGTTTGGTGATTGCATCTTGAGAACTACGTTTGGGACGAAAGCCAAATTGGTTTTCCGATAGAATTTTATTTTCTTTTATAAAAGATAATATTTGAAATTTCATAGCATACTCGAATATTTTAGATAAGGCGGTAATAATGGATATAGGGCGGTAGTTTGTTACAATTAAATTATCATCCCCTTTATGTAGAGGTTTAACAATTGCTGTTTTCAGACAATCTGGAAATACCCCTTGTCGAAAACACTGATTAATAAGTAATGTTATTGGTTTTATTAAATATTGTTGTGTTTTTTTGTATAGTTTCCGCTCCTATACCGTCATAGCCCTTACCTTAATTTTTTTTAGGCAGTTTATAAAAGTTTTTGTGTCAGTTTCACCAATATTTTTTAATATCATTGAATTTTGTATGTATTTAATTTTTCTGTTATAAGTTTTCTTTATTTTGATTTTTTTTGATATATCAGAAATATTAATGAAACGGTCGTTAAAACAATTAGCAATGTCTGCGGGATCAGTAAGAATTTCGCCATTACTAGATTTAATTTTTTTATAGTTTTATGTTTTGAAGATCTATTAGTAATTTCATTAGCTACTTTCCATATTTCCCTCGTATTATTGTTTGTATTTTCAATCTTTGATTTTAAAAAATCAAATTTAGCTTTTTTAACAATTGAGTTAAGTTTATTGCGATACATAACATACTGGGTTTTAGTTTGTATAGATGGATTTTTGACAAATTCCTTATACAAAAAATGTTTCCTATTTATAGATGTTAAAATACCTTCTGTAATCCAAATTTTTTTCCGAACAAGTTTTTTATTTTTGTTTATAACAGTGGAGCTTTTTATTGAAATTTGAAACAATTCAAGAAACATATCTGTATTTTTATTAACGCACTTATCTTTTAATTCATTTTCCCAAACTATTTTAGATAGACTAGTATTTAATTTATTGAAGTTTATTTTTGCGATAGGGTTTATTCGTTTTTGATCATTATTTTTATCTAATTTGAGTTTTAATATAACAGGATAGTGATCTGTTATTGGTATAGCAATTACCGCTGCATCGATATCTCTTCGTGGTATGTCGGTTTTGGCGCAAATATGATCTATACACGATTTGCTTGTGCCATCTACCCTAGTTATTTTATTTATAAAAGGACAAATATAATTTGTGTTTAATAGATCTAAGTATTTGTCAGCCTCTATAGATAATGGTGAACCTACGATGTTTATGTTAAAATCACCTAATAGGTATTCATTTTGATTAATGCAATGATTTTTTATGTAATTTTCTAAATTACTTAAGAATTCATTACTATTTTGTTCAGGTGGCTTGTAATCACCTGTAAAGAAAGTTCTTTTATTATTTATAAAAACTTCTAGTCTAGCAAAATTATTTTTATTGCATTTTACTATTTTAAAATTATGACTTATTCCAGACTTGATATATAGATAGATAGATAGATAGATAGATATAGATAGATAGATAGATAGATATATAGATAGATAGATAGATAGATAGATAGATAGATAGATTTATTTCGTGTTCTTACAAAAAATGTTTACACATGTCAGCATAAAATGCAAAAAATAAATAAATAAATAAATATTTAAAAAATATTCAAGCAAATATACATATAAATAAATGGAATAATATTAAGCTATCGAAACTCACAATTATTATAAACATTAAAAACAATTTAGAAGACAAAGTTACAATTAAAAAATTCATCATATGAGTAAAAAGCTTTTTTTAAAAGAAATGATTTAACTCGTGACTTAAATAATTTGTTAGAAAGAGTGGTTTGGCAGTTTATTAAACATAATGACTGCCTTGTGTTCTACACTTTGTTTACTCTTTGACAATCTACAAAACCTTGGTACTAACATTGAAGAGTTCCTGGTATTATATGCATGTATATCTGTATGAGATTTTCTAAATTAGTTTTTACATAGCATACGCACTCGAGAATATATTGACATGGAAATGTCAGAATTCTCAGACTAACAAAAGAGTTCCGGCAGTCATCACGGTAACCTAAACCATCCAATATTCTTACAGCACGTCGTTGAAGGCCAAATATTCTCTCATAGTCAGAAGCTGAACCCCAAGCCAAGATAGCGTAACTTAAAATGGAGTGACACAATGAAAAATAGGCGGATTTTAAAACCTCTTTTGACACACATTCACTCAGCATTCTAAGTAGAAAGACGTTGCTGCTTAACCTGTTGGCTACAGTTCCTATATGAGCACTCCAATTTAGCTTAGAATCTATGCTTACACCTAAAAATTTGGCACAATCAACTTTATTTGTAATATTAATATTACCGGTATCTCTCAAAGATAAAATCATAACTTGAGTCTTTGATTCATTTAGCTTAAGTGAGTTTACGTTGAACCACAATTCAGCCTGTTTGCGGGCATCTAAAGACTCATTTAGTGCTGAAAAGAGATTTTTGTTAGAGTTAGTAAAAGTAGTATCATCTGCAAACAATGTAAAGTAAGTATTTAAAACATTTAAAGAAAGATCATTGATGTAAATCAAAAAAAGTAAAGGCCCGAGAACTGATCCTTGTGGTACACCAACAGTTATAGGTAGACTATCAGAAAATTTTCCATTAACTTTTACACATTGAAACCTGTTATGTAAAAATGACGCAATAAGATCTAAACTTAATTTATCAAATTTATACCGGGCTAGTTTATTAAGTATTAAATCGGGCCTAACACAATCAAACACCTTCATTAGGTCACAAAAAGTTGATACCAGATATTCCCCTTTTTCAAAACAATCAATTACTTTCCCTATAAAGTTTAAAACAGCATCTGTAGTTTTTTTCCCTTTCCTAAAACCGTACTGCGATGACACAAATAATTTATTTTCTTCGAAAAAAGATATTTTCTGTTTTAATATTTTTTCTAATATTTTTGAAAAGACTGGGAGGATTGATATGGGTCTATAATTAGATACATAATCTTTGTTACCCTTTTTGTAAATTGGGACGACTAGGCCTATTTTAAGACAGTCTGGAAAAACTCCCTCTTTTATAGAAAGGTTGAATAGCTTAGTAATTGGAATAACTATGAGATTTTTTATGCATTTTATAAGATTAACATTCAAGCCAAAAATGTCTTTGCAATCAGAATTTTTTAAAGAGGTTATTACATCTCTTACTTGAACAAATGACACAGACTCAAAAGAAAAAGAAATGTTATCAACATTAATATTGTTGAGATAATCTGACTTATCACTTACTTTAGGCAAAGAATTTATAACGTCATGAGGGATATTTGTAAAAAACCTATTTGCATTATTGGGATCAATATTGTCTGATGCTTCTACTTTTTTCTTCTTTCTCTTGTTATTGATAATTTTCCACATGGTTTTACTGGCACAATTCGAATTTTTTATTTGATTATCATTTGCTTTAACTTTTTCAAACTTTATTTTTCGCTTATATTCATTTCTTAATATTTTAGCATAATCTTTATATTCAATTAAGTTAGTCTGATCATACAATTCATTGAATAATTGAATATGATTACGTAGTATTTTTAACTCATTAGTAAACCAATTTGAGGTAGATGAACTATTTTTATTCGAATTTTTAATTTGCTTTACAGGAAATGACCTTTCATATGCTGTTACAAGTTGCTTTTGAAAATCTGAGAATTTATCATTTATATCCGAATCTCTATCAATAAAACTCCAGTAAATGTTACTCACACGATTAAAAAAATCAAATTTACCCTGTTCAGTTATAGGTCTTAGAACAATTTTTTCATGGGGCATGGGCGTATCACCATCATATAGAGGAATTTTTACACCAACACCCTTATGATCTGAAAAAGCTGTATCAACTATAGAAAAATCAGTGTTATTTAACTCAAAATTAACAAAAATATTGTCAAGACAATTTTTCCCCCTAGTTTTACCTGAAATTTTCGCAGGTAAGCCAAAAGATGCTAAAAAATCACATAAAGTGTGAGAATTTTTATCGTCTGTATTGAACCAAACATTAAAGTCACCCCCCAAAATAATTTTGTTTTTTGGATTAACTATACTTAAAACTCTTTCTAACTTATCAACAAAAATATTAAAATCCCCTTTGTCAGATCTGTAAACATTTAAAATATATAAATTCTTAATTTTAACAGCTGAAACTTCAAAGTGCAAGTCAATTGATAAATCATTCACATTTTTTAAAGTTTTTATTTCAAGACCCATGCTTGCTTCCATATCTGACTGTGTTAAAGTTAATACACCCCCATGTATGTGAGCAGTCCTATTATAGTAAGACCTAACATCGTACTTATCAATTTTTAAATGATCAGTCTCAGACCCTAATAACCAAGTTTCACCCAAGCAAATAACATTATAATCTTTGTCTTCAAGGAAACATTCAAGCATATTAACTTTGTTCTTTATACATTGTGTGTTAAAAAACAAGATGTTAATATATCGATTAATATGCTTATTATAATGCATGTTGCTAGGTTTTGTGTTTAAAGCTACTACCTTAAGTTTGTCTAATTTACTACTTAAATGAGATCCATGTTCTCTAAAAAAGAATTGTATTGTTGTTGCTGTTTCTGTCCTTGATGTTGATGTTGTTGGTCCTGATCCTGGTGTAAATTCTGAGTTTCTGCGTTGTCGGTGGTAGTTAGGTTTGTGCTTCTAATTGGCAATACTTCTTCTTCTTCTTCTTCTACTACTACTAAAACTTCTTCAATTAGCTCTATCGATGAATCGATTACTATGGTTTCTGCTGTTGTTGTTTGGTGATATTTTGTTTGCTGAACTGTTTTGATATCAATAATTACATTCTCTGCAACGTAGCTCCCATTCATGATGTATTTAGAGAGGGCTTTTATTATGAATAATCTAGTTCTTTTTGTTATTGAATTTATTCTAGATATGTAGTATGATTTATCCATGCCATTGTTTACATCAAACGTATTAATTGGATACCGCTTCTTTAGAAATTTAATAATTTTACTCAAATGAGTGTTAAGTTTAAAAATTTGTTTGTTAAGCTCTTCACTAACAGTGTATACTTCAGTGAGAAAAATCACGTTAGTGTGATTTGTCAAAAGTATAAATTCGTGCAGAATTTTTTTATTTACTTCATTATTATTTATCCAAACTATAATTATGTCTCTCTTAGAAAAATGCTTTGAGTTACTAGTAGCTGTATCAAGTAAGTCTATTGTATTTGCGTTCGGTTTTATATAAGACGTTATCTGAAAATTTGGTAGCATATTTTCAAAACTTTCCCTCATATGCCTACCACCTGTACCAGTAACTATCAAAATATTTGATTTAAACATTTTGGTTATAGTACCCTCTTCTGTTTGGTGTGAATCCTTAGTGCTGGATTCCACTGTTTGCCTTGAAATTGTATATTCTTCTGTGTTGGCTTCAGTGTTTGTCTGAGTTATTTTTGATTTTGTGAATTTCTTGATTGAAGTTTGTGTACTTGCCTTGACAAATGTTCGTGGATATAGTGGTTTTCTTTTGTTGCTTTCTTTCTTTTTACGTGTTTCGCTTAAAGCATTACCGTTTGTTTGTTTTAGTTTATTTCTAAGTTTTGTATTTGTTATATCCTTAGACTTTATTAATGTCCTCAAAGCAGTTACAGTACTTAATAATTTCATAAACTTTTTTGATTTATTTCTTCGTTTTATATTATTACTTTTTTTAATTGTGTTAATTTCTATTTGCATTTCTCCAAGTTTTGATTGAAGTTCCTTATTTAATTGGCACATTCTAAGTGTATTGTCAACATTTGAGTTTAATTGTTTAGTATTATCATCAACTTTCGCCTTAAGGTAATTTATTGTTTCTGCTTTTTCTTCAAGTTTTTCTTTCAAGCTAGTTATCTTCTTTTTATATTGATTAATTTCATCATTGTAACGTTGCTCCATATCTAGCGAGTCATTATAAAAAATGCTGCTTCGTCTTCTCATTGTTTTTAACTTTAAGAGTAATTTCATTTTCAAGTTTTTCTAGTGTTTTTTTAATTGTTTCCTGTTCCGACTCGTTTCCTTTAAAAATTCTTTGGCATTTTTTAGAACATAATATTTTCCTGTTATCCAAAAAATCTACATCATTGTTTCGTCTGAGACAATTTTTATGAAAAAAAGAAAAACATATAGTACAACAATATCTCGAGATTTCTTTTCTATCGCAGCAGCCGAAAGTACCCATTTTTTTTTGAGCACAATGTAAAATGCAAAAATTAACATTGTTATATACGACACATTGCCTTATCACTGAACTTTTGTATATTTACTGATAAGTTTTTTTAGGTTTATACTATAAACACTTCCACTTATTTATTAGTTAGTTATGTAAATCAGAAGATTTTTAGTTACTGTTTATCACATATTAATCACTATTATTTTTACTTTGCGTAGGTGTAAAATATAAAATTTAAAATTTTATAGGTCCTTTTAAAATCTTTGTTTACTAAGATAACTGAAACATACGTCCATACCAAGCAACACCACAACATGTGCTCCTACTACACTACTACCCTTTAAAAGAAGCACCCCATCATTTTTATTAATTGCGCCTGAATTATAATAATTTTCATACCCATCTACGTAAAATAGTTTGTGATTCTCTAATTTAAATGTTTCTGATAATACTATTAAATCAAAATCATGTTTAAAAAAGTTTTTTAGATACACTTGTAACTCTTCGCAGTTCTTATTAACACTTCTTATATTCGTGTGGAAAACTGTAAAAAGCTGTCATCACTAAAAAAGTCATTTATTTGTACTTTGTTTGTTAAATTTTTTGAATTGAAACATTCGTTATCAATCGAGTAGATTAAGTTTAACATTATCAGTGATATATTTTTTTTGATCAAGTAATTTATATTTTAAAGACAGGGACGCACTTATTTAATATTTTTCAAATCATCTTCTTTTTCAATTACGATTGCTTCATCTTCTTTTGATTTACGAATTAAAATCTTACCATTCTTCACCCAAACATACGTATATTTAAATTCCTTCGCCCATTGTTTTGTGAAGTATATCAGTTTTTTGTTGTACTGAGTTAGTTGCTCGTTGAAATAAATTGTTTGATCATTTAGCACATGTTTTTTTTAGCAATAAACTCATTACGTTTTATTTTATTGGTAAATTCGACAACCAAGGCGGGAATTTTGCTTTTGTTTTTAGGTTGAATTCTATAAATATTTTCAATATCATTTCCATTTATGTCAATCTCTCCCTCGGCAGCTATTGTTTTTAGAATATCCATTTTGTTTCCTGTTTCATCCATTGTTATATTACAAATTTCCATGTTTTTGGATTTTAGTTGCTGATCAATTTTGTTTACATGTGAGTTGAGGTTTAAATTAACTTATCTTTTTCAATATTTTGCTTAGTAAGATCTTCTACTTGTTTTGTTAGTTTTTTAATTTCAGTGTTATTTTGTTCAAGTGTTACTTTAAATTCATCATATTGCTTACTTATGAAATCAATAGAAGCTTGGATACCATTTAAACTATTTTTAATAATATATCAGCAACTTGAGCTTTAATGGCATTAAGGGATTTTAAAATATCAGGAGGAGTGCTACTTGCCGAAGTGGATTTTCCATTATTAGTTCCTGGATTAGTACATCTATTACATTTCAATCCTCTTTTTTTTGGCGCTGGAAGTTTGTTTATGTAGGCAGTAGAATGAGAATTTGATTTACCTAATTTATTATTAAGTTTATCAGCTATGCTAGCAAAAAACTTGTTGAAGTTGTCTGCTGAAATAGTTACTTTGTCATTTAAATGTTTACCTCCTTTTCTTTGTTGGTTAACAACATCCCAGGCTGCCCGAGCCCTGTTGCCGGCACTGTAGATGTATTTCGAGTTAGCTTTTGTTTTAGCTAAATTGATTTTATTCCTATAGATACCTCTATGATGTCTGATTGCCTCGGCCAACTCTACCTAAAATTTTCATTTAATTCATTTAATAAGTGAATATGATTTCTTAATTGATGTAATTTAGGTGTAAACCATAAAATTTTGCTACTTTTTGGTTTAGTTTTTTTACAACTAAAAGAAAAGAATCGTTTTTATGAGATATGAGAACTTTCATAAACTTATCAAATTTTGTATGTAAAGAATTTTTTTCAGTTATAAAAGACCAATCCTGGCTATCAAGGAAATTAAATAATAAAATTTTACCTGATTCTGTAAATGGTCTAAAATAGTTTGTTTTATTTGTATTTTTTTTTATCAAATGTCTCCAATTCAACACATATTGACACCATAGCATGGTCAGATAGATATGGGTTAAACACATACGAGTTAAAATTTAAACGATCACAAAAATTTACAAATATATTGTCAAGACAATAGACAAAAAGTCTTCAAATGAAGGTCCCTGTATCACTATAAAATAAATAAATAAATAAATAAATATTGTCAAAAATCTGTTGCTGGAATCCAGAAGCATTAACCATATCAGTGAAAGCTAATGTAGTTTTATCTCTACTATTCTCAAAATGTATATTAAAATCCCCAATTAAAATAATGTGCTTTTTCACGTAATTTAATTGGTCAAGAAGATTTTCCATAGTTCTTTCGAAGTTGCTGTATTCACCTGCTGGTGACCGGTAGATTGTTACAATTAACAATTTAAAGTGTTTAATTAATGGGTAACCCCCCATAACTTTTTTGTTTTTGGGGGTATTACTTTTAAAAACAATAGAGCTTGATTTTTCCTGAAAATTTCAATACGATCAGATTATTTGTTCTTGAGTTATTGTGTTTACAAAAATCGTGACATCAGACTTTTTTTTACAAAATCTCATAGTTCCTTACAAAGACATCAAAATAAATTCCATGGATTGAAACGAACTGCAAGTGTTCCAATTAAGACCTCTGCTGCAAAACAACTATGTTTACATGGTAAGCAAATAAGTTTAAATCATAAGATTTTTTAATTTATAATACTTCTTTTAGCGCCCTCAACTTCAGCCACATCCTACTGTTCAGTTTGTAATATTCACGTAAAGAAAAATACATTTGCTGGACATAAAAAATCACTTTCTCATCGAGATAAATGTTGCAAAAATTTAGAAGAAGGAATTGAGACTATTCAAACTGCATTTCAATATAGACTTGCAAGTTTTCGATTAAAATCAACAGAAAATCTTGGTGTTGATATTAAAAAATTTCTAAATTCGTTTGAAGATAAGGTAGTTCGATTAACTCAAACCTATTTAAAAAATGAAGAGTCCTTAAAAATAAATATGGAGCTATTTGGATCTTACGTTTTACAAACAAAAGAGAAACATGAAATTAAATCCTTCAATACAAAATTTAAAATTGTAAATGTAGCGACCAATCTTGAAGATGTCTATAGAGAATTATGTCAAACTGTTGAAACGAAATCTAAAGAATTTTCGGAAAAAGATAGTGGTAAGTTGAACAAATCTTCTTACATTTATACATATGTTTAATCGAAAGCATTTGTTTCAGGTTGGGCCCTGGAAAAAATATTGTACTTGGAATTAAATATAAATAGGTATAATCCGTTACGAGCCTCTTCATACATGTTACTTCCACCAAGCATAACTGAAAAAAAGGCTGTACTAAACATAAAAAATGAAGATTTTAAATGTTTCATGTGGTCAATTTTGGCTCAGTTACATCCAGTAACAAAAAATGCAGAACGAGTTCAAAAATATCAAATCTATGAAAACAGTTTAAATTTTACAGGAATCGAGTTTCCTGTAAAACTGCATGATATAACAAAATTTGAAAAATCAAATGATGTATCTGTAAATGTTTATGGCTTAGAGAAAATTTGGAAAAATAGTTCATATGCATACGAAATTGTTGGTTATTGTATTTTACAAAATCACGTAAAAAAATACAAGTAAATTTACTTTTCATAAGTGATGCTGACGGAAATAATCATTACTGTTTGGTAAAACATTTATCGCGGTTAGTTTCTTCGCAATTATCAAAGCACGATGGAAAAAAACATATATGTGATGGATGTTTAATTTATTTTTCAACGAAAAACAGATTAAACCGCCATCAGGAGTATGACTGTAATCATATATCCGTAAATCTACCCGACAGTAACGATTTTAAAATTAATATATCAGGAAACGCTGTACCAGCAACTTTGTTAAAATTTCAAGACCATGATAAAAAACTCAAGGTTCCTTTCGTAGTATACGCTGATTTTGAAACTATCCTAAAACCTATAGATAGCTGCACGCCAACTCCAGAAAAATCATATACCATACAAACTCATATTAATATTCCATACTCTTACGCTTATTATATTAAATGTGATTTTGATGACGATCTTTCAAAATTTAAAACTTTTCGAGGAGAAAATGTGTCGGAAAATTTTATCCAATCGTTAGAAACAGATTGTATAAACATTTTTGAAAAATATTTACGAAATATTGTTCCTATGAAACAATTAACTGAAGTGGAAAAACTAAATTTTAAAAATACTAAAAATTGCCATATTTGCGAAAAAGAGTTTAATGAAGATAGCGTAAAAGTACGGGATCACTGTCATTTAACTGGTAACTTTAGGGGTGCGGCTCATTCAATTTGTAATTTAAATTTTAAAATTCCACAATTTATACCAGTACTGTTTCATAATTTAAGTGGGTTTGATAGACATATGTTTATAAAAGAGTTGGCGCAAAATGAGGCAAATATTGAGGTTCTACCTCAAAATAAAGAAAAATATATTTCCTTCACAAAAAATATACCCCTTACACGTAATACTGCTGATGGAAAAACTATAACTGAAAATTTAAAAATCAGGTTTTTAGATAGTTTTAAATTCCTTCCGGGTAGTTTGGATAAACTGAGCCAAAGTTTAAAATCCGATAAATGTTACGAAGTAAAAAAATTATTTCCTAATAATGATCAATTTGAACTGGTTCGTCAAAAAGGTGTTTTCCCCTATTCATATATAAATTCCTATTCAAAATTAAATGAGACCAAGCTTCCTTCAAAACGTAACTTTTTTAACGAACTCAGAAATGAAAATATTACAGATGTGGATTATCAGCGGGCTTGGAAGGTGTGGAATTTATTTAAATGTGAAACTTTGGGTGAATATTCCGATATTTATCTAAAATCCGATGTTCTTCTGCTAGCCGACATATTTGAGAACTTTAGATCTGTATGTTTGAACATATATCAGTTGGACCCAGCAAATTTTTATACATCTCCAGGTCTTTCCTGGAGTGCAATGTTAAAAAAAACTGAAGTAGAGTTAGAACTTTTGACAGATATCGATATGCTTCATTTTTTTAAAAAGGGTATACGGGGTGGTTTGAGCCAGTGTAGTATCAGAAAAGCAGTAGCAAATAATCAGTTTATGCCCACCTATGATCCGTCAAAACCAACATCTTTTATCACCTACCTGGACGCTACAAATTTATACGGAGCAGCCATGTCACAATTTCTTCCAGTTAATAATTTTCAATGGTTGACTGGAGGAAAAATTAAAAATTTTGATGTAAATAAAATTAGCGACATTAACGAATTGGGTTATATTTTAGAAGTTGACTTGGAATATCCTAAACATTTACATAACCTTGACAATGAACTACCCTTTTGTCCAGAATCTAAAGTTGTTTCTGAATCTAAAATTTCAAAGTTAATTGCGAATCTAGAAACCGAATCACGATATATTTTACATTATAGAAATCTCAAACAAGCTCTAGCACATGGACTTAAGCTTACCAAAATTCACAGGATTTTGAGTTTCAATCAGTCACCATGGCTAAAACAATATATAGACTTGAACACTAAAATGCGCAATAATGCTAAATCCAAATTTGAAAAGGATTTTTTTAAATTAATGGTCAATTCAGTGTTTGGAAAAACTATGGAAAATGTGGACAAAAGGGTTAATGTTAAACTAATTACTCATTGGAAAAATATCGGTAAAAAATTTGGTGCCGAGGCTCTAATTGCCAAGCCAAATTTTAAAGACTTAAAAATTTTTTCGGAAAACTTTGTAGCAATACAAATGAATCGTATTAAAGTTGTCTACAACAAACCTGTTTATGTTGGTTTTTGTATTTTGGATTTAGCAAAAACGTTTATTTATGACTTTTACTACAACTACATTAAATCCAAATATAAGGATAAGGCCCTTTTGCTTTACACTGATACTGACTCGCTCCTACTGCAAATTTTTACGGAAAATTTTTATGCAGATCTACAGGAAAATTTGGATAAATTCGATACATCTAATTACAGTCCAGATAATCCTTACGGAATTTCAGTAAACAAATCGATTTTGGGAAAAATGAAAGATGAATATGCTGGTGAAATTATTCATGAATTTTATGGTACAGGGGCTAAAGCGTATTGTGTAAATGTTTCTGGAAAATTAACAAAAAAAGCTAAGGGCATACCGGATACGGTTTCGAAAAAAGACTTATCTAAAAACGATTACAAATTAGTCGTGAAGACGAAAGGGGAAAAAATGTTTCGTGAAATAAAAACTTTTCGGTCACATTTACATACCGTATATGTGGAGCTGAAAAATAAAGTGGCTCTTTCATATGAGGATGATAAGCGATTTATTATCCCCGGTACTGAAAAAACACTAGCTTGGGGACACCACGATATAGAAAAATTATCTAGAAACAGTTCATGATCGATCAACTTGCAAGCAACATGTTCAAAGAGCTTCTCGAGAGTTATTTAAAAAAATTAAATGATTTAAAAATAAACATTGAAGAGTATGAATCAAAACTAAAAATGTTTTCCACATTTTCTAAGCTAAGTTTAACAGAAAACAACATGTCCAGTTTCAAAAAAAAAAAATAAGAATTTGTCTTAAAATAGAAAAATAAATGATAATTAATAAATTTAGTTTGTTTTATTTTGACTTTAAATCAACAATTTTATTTTTAAGTAACATACAAAGCCGAATTTTACATTCTAGAACTCTACTCAAAATACGACTAGCTGCTTCTATCCTTCTTTGAAAATAAAATCTATCGCGGGCATCTTGTTCCCAATCTACCCATTCTTCCAAATCTTCATTTGAAAAATAATAGGTAATTGTTATGGGATCAAACTTCACTCTTTGCATAACTACTAATTTTCAACTCGGATGAAGCTAATTTTCTATTTTTATACCCATCAAATTTACCTCAACCCGAACCAAAATAAACACCCCCCAGGGAAAAACTTATCGACTGCCCCCGTCGACACGGGCCAGAGCTGAAAACTGGAGGAAAAGTGACGTCATCCCGCAAAATTCCCCCCGTATATCTTGACGACTGCCCCCTGTAACAAATGGGAGTAAGGGAGTGAGCCAGAACTGTCACATTTACACTACTTTTATCTTTTGATAACCATATTGATTCCATTGTTGGCAAGGCCTTTAAAATTATAGGATTTATAATGAGAATAAGCAAGGACTTTAAAAATGTCAATTGTGTAAAAACATTGTATTTCAGTCTGGTTAGAAGCGTACTTGAGTATAACACAGTTGCCTGGTCTCCGCATTATAATAAATATATAGATAGAATTGAAAAAATTCAACGTATTTTTCTAAAAAGATTAAGTTATAGATTTCATCCTAATTTAATATCCAGGACTTATATTCAAGAACTTTCAATCTACAACATTTTAAGTCTTAATGAAAGAAGAATATTATTAGATAGCATTTTCTTGTATAAAACTATAAATAACAATTTTGACTCAAACTTATTGCAATATTTCAATTTTAGGGTGCCTATTCATCGCAATAGAACACAAGATACCTTTATAGTTGAAACTTCTAATAGCAATTTAAATCAACATTCAGCCTTTCAGAGAATACCCAATTATTATAATAATAATTTATACACCATTGATATTTTAAATTGTTCCCTGCTTACATTTAACTATGCTTTCGCGAGAGAATCGAACAGTCGATCTCCAACACATCTTTGATTTAAATGATATTTTTTTTCCTTATTCCTACAACTAGCTACGAGTCAAATCTAAAATTTTTCTTTAATTGGGCCAAAACTTTGGCCCCTAGGAGCAAAAGAGTTTTAGGTCCCCAAAAAAGATAAAATTTTGTTTTTGCGTATATATAAATTATTTAAATACCTATCAACTTTATTTTTGGTATGTGTATGACTCTCATGTATTACTAGATTTTCACGAAAAAAAAAGTTTAAATATTTGCCTAACGATGGCGCTGTGGTAATTTTTTCGAAAAATATTGACCATTTTCATGACCTATGGACTCGAAGAAGCAACGCTGCTCAGAAAAAGTGGGCATGGCACATTGAACTACAAAGTTTCCTTTGTAATTTACTATAGAGTCTAACTATGGGTAATTTGATTCCTTTCGGCAAAATCAATTTTAAAGTGACTCTGCACGTAGGCATTGAATTTAGTTTTTTGGGTATATAAAAATTATTTCAACACCCATTACCATTATTTTTGGTATGTGTATGACTATCATGGATTACTAGACTTTCACAAAAAAAAAGTTTTAATATTTGCCTAAAGATGACGCTAGGGTAATTTTTTCGAAAAATATTGACTATTTTCATGACCTATGAACTCGAAGAAGTATCGCTGTGCCGAAAAAGTGAATACTGTAGATTAAACTACAAAGTTTTCTTTGTTATTTGCCGTAGAGACTGACTAGGGGGTAATTTGATTCCTTTCGGCAAAATCAATTTTAAAGTGACTCTGCACGTATTTATTGAATTTAGTTTTTTTGGGTATATAAAAATTAGTTCAGTACTCATTAACTTTATTTTTGATATGTATATGACTATCATGGATTACTAGATTTTCACAAAAAAAGAAGTTTAAATATTTGCCTAAAGGTGGCGCTGGGGTAATTTTTTCGAAAAATATTGACTATTTTCAAGACCTATGAACTCGAAGAAGCATCGCTGCGCAGAAAAAGTGGATACAGTACATTAAACTACAAAGTTTTTTTTTGTTATTTGCCGTAGAGACTGACTAGGGGGTAATTTGATTCCTTTCGGCAAAATCAATTTTAAAGTGAGTCTGCACGTAGGGGTGTTCCTTACATTGTTTATTAGGAAAGCTTATTGATGTGCTATAACTATACCAATCTTCTCTTATATATTTATAACTTTTTAGCCTTTCTTAACTTCAAAAAATACTACAGCGCCATCATAACTTAAATAAAAGAACTTATTTTATAGTTATATACACAAAAATACAATAAGCCAGTAAGCAATATCATAGTCATAAATAAGTAATGTATCTTCAGAGAATCAGAAAGATAACTGCAGTGCCATCTCAAGCTCGAATTCATAACTAAAAGAAAATAGTTTTTTTTTAAGCTAATGTGCAGTATAATGTGAAGTTTTGATGAATATGAGCACATCATGATGTACTGATGCATCAGTATGTTTATCCCAGTAAACAATATCAGGAATACCCCCTGCGTCTCTTTTTTACCGAGAGGAATTAGATTACCCCTAGTCAGTCTCTGCGGTAAATAACAAAAGAAACTTTGTAGTTTAATGTAAAATATCCAGTTTTTCTACGCAGCGATGCTTCTTCGAGTTCATAGGTCATGAAAATAGTCAATATTTTTCGAAAAATTATCCCAGCGCCATCTTTGGGCAAATACTCAAACTTTTTTTTTTGTAAAAATCTAGTAATCCATGATAGTCATATACATACCAAAAATAATATTAATGGGTATTGAAATAATTTTTATATACCCAAAAAACTAAATTCAATGCCTACGTGCAGAGTCACTTTAAAATTGATTTTGCTAAAAGGAATAAAATTACCCCTTGTTAGTCAAACAAAGAAAACTTTGTAGTTTAATCTACAGTATTCACTTTTTCGGCGCAGCGATGCTTCTTCGAGGTCATGAAAATAGTCAATATTTTTTCGAAAAAATTACCCCTGCGCCATCTTTAGGCAAATATTCAAACTTTTTTTTTGTGAAAATCTAGTAATCCACGATAGTCATATACGTACCAAAAATAATATTAATGGGTATTGAAATAATTTTTATATACCCAAAAACTAAATACCTACGTGCAGAGTTACTTTAAAAATGATTTTGCCCAAAGGAATCAAATTACCCCTAGTTAGACTCTATGGTAAATTACAAAGGAAACTTTGTAGTTCAATGTGCCATGTCCACTTTTTCTGAGCAGCGTTGCTTCTTCGAGTCCATAGGTCATGAAAATGGTCAATATTTTTCGAAAAAATTACCACAGCGCCATCTTTAGGCAAATATTTAAACTTTTTTTTTCATGAAAATCTAGTAATCCATGAGAGTCATACACATACCAAAAATAATGTTAATGGGTATTGAAATAATTTTTATATACACAAAAAACTAAATTCAATGCCTACGTGCAGAGTCACTTTAAAATTGATTTTGCCGAAAGGAATCAAATTACCCATAGTTAGACTCTATGGTAAATTACAAAGGAAACTTTGTAGTTTAATGTGACATGCACACTTTTTCTGAGCAGCGTTGCTTCTTCGAGTCCATAGGTCATGAAAATGGTCATTATTTTTCGAAAAAATGACCACAGCGCCATCTTTAGGCAAATATTTAAACTTTATTTTTGGTGAATATCTAGTTATTCATGAGGGTCAAATACATACCAAAAATAAAGTTAATATGTATAGAAATATTTTTTTTATACCCAAAAAACTAAATTTAACCTTTTTTGGGGACCTAAAACTCGTTTGGTCCTAGAGTTCAAAGTTTTGATCAGATCAAAGAAAAAATTTAGATTTGACCTAAAGTTAGATGTAGGAATAAGAAAAAAAAAGAACACGACTTAGTGTTTTACCTATAACTTCTCTCTTATAACTCGTTTCTTAATGAAATCTTCACTATTCTCAGATAGTTGGAGCACCGAGAACCTAAATCGGAAGATCCTAACCCACACCATTTCGGCGGCATATCTTCTCAAAATCGAAGTTTCTTTTTTCGGATGTTTCACAATTTCTATAGATTCGCTTAGTTTTGCACTTTTTGGTTGCTGTCCTGGTTTAGATTTACGTGATGGAATCTGAATTAGTGCTGAGAGAAAGAAGTTCAAGGTTAGCACCAAGAAATAGAAAAGAGGAAGAATGAAATTAATGAAAAAATGGCAGCAATTAACAGGCGCTAGACTTGTCCGAGCTCTATACCGTCACCAAACCCAAGGTCCCGGTCATGACCTAAGGTCCGAAAGCCTTCTACCTACCCAACCACCTTTCTCTTTCGCCCCTTAGCGGCTATAACCGTGGTTCAGAGCCCACCAAGTTTAAATCTGGGGGGTGGCGACCAGTCCGGGCTGGCTACCGGTTCGGTTTGGGTTACTTTCTAGGGAGGCCGAGGATGGTGTTTGCTCAGGAAGAAAAAAAATTGTCACACATCGAAATTTCAAACCCCAATGTTGATACAGGTCCCAAATACTCGAAAAATTACTCGAAAATAAAAATTATTTTTTTTTTATATAGGAAAATATCGGTATGTAGGTGCTCCCTAGAATGTTGACCATGCCCTCCAAACCTACAGATTTAAAAAAAAATCGATTTTAGCCATACTCTTTTTGGGCCACCCTGTTATAATGATCATATAAAAATTCTGGATGGAAAATATTAAATTATTAGATCAATTTGCATATTTGCGTGATATTAGGCAAAAAACAGCACAAGGGAAAGTAGAATATAGCCGAGGAGGTTAAGGCGTCTAATTTAATTACTTGACACGCCGTATAAGTGTCCAAAAGTCCTCTTTTTATTTAAGTATTGAGACCTAGCAAAATGTTATGTATGAGATTATCAATACTGCTTTCCTCAAAATGAATTTTACATAGGGAAATGTGATAATCACGATGTAGCGATTTTTCTTTTATATCAAATCAAGAAATTGACATCATTTAATATTTTATAGTCATCATACCACAATGCCTCTAAAATCCACATTTCGTTTGGACTTAATTAATTAATAAAATTTGAGCAATCTTATTTTTAAATATTATGCCTTTTTACGTACATACAAATAACTTGCCCAAAAACACATCACAAGTATCCGTATGACAGGAAAAAATGTAGTATATTATTTATCACGACATTCAATCCTTTTTGCATATAGTTTAGAACCTAGCGAGAAAAATGCCCTTGCAGGGCTTTGAAAACTGTAACAGCGCAAGGACAATCTTGGCCATTTTAAGGTATTTTTTGAGGTTAGGGCCAAACCAAGATTCGGATTCAGCTTGTCAAAATACATAGTAATATACACGGTGATTTCAAATAGGGTCCGAAATTTTAAGGGGTGACTCTACATCAGAAAATGTTACAAAAAGTTCCTATAAACATATGTCTAAGAATGAGTCGTAAGGGAGCTACTCCTCTTTAAAAATGCCTAAAAAATTCGGTTTTTATTTAATAACTCAAAAACCCTTTGAGATATAGCAACGAAGTTTTGCATGAGAGCTAACCTTAATAAGGGCCATCTTCTTATGTAATTTTCATGTACTTATTTTATCCAGGGATGTGCGAAACGGGGGGACCTCATCAGTTTTGTGTCTCAAACTTTTTTCTGTGTAACTTTTTTGTAATTTTATTTTTGGTATATGATTTCTCAAGTCAAAATACATAAAAAAGGTACTCTTGTTGTAAAACTGTAGGAATAACCGTTTTTGAGAAAAATAAATTTGAAGGTGTTTCAAGGTAGGAGAACGAAAAATTAAATACTAAAATGTTATAAACCAAAATTTCAATGGTGCAGGTTAAATGTACATCAAAAACTAAGAAAAAAAACTCATATACAGATACTTCCAAAAATCAATCCAAGACCAAGGTCTCGTAAAAATGCACAATTTTTAAAGGGCCATAGTAGCTTTAAAAGCGATTTTTCGACATACATGTATAGAAACTTTTTTCTTAGTTTTCGATATAGAATAACCCTGCATCATTAAAATTTTGGTTTTCAACATTTTAGTATTTAATTTTTCGTCCACGAACCGTGAAATTTCACCTCCGTTAATTTTTCTCGAAAACGGTGAGTCCTACAGTGTTACATCAAGAGTATCTTTTTATGTATTTTGACCTGAGGAATCATATACCAAAAATAAAATTACAAAATGTTACACAGAGAACAGTTTGGGACAAAAAACTGATAAGGCCCTCCTTTTCGCAAGCCCCTGGTTAAAATAAGTACATCAAAATAACATACGAAGATGGGCCTTAAGGGGTTCCTGAGTTATCAAATAAAAACCGAATTTTTTAGCCACTTTCAAAGGGGCGTAGCTCCATTACGACGCACTTTTAGACATATGTTTATAGGAACTTAGGGAACGTTCAAGTATTACGTAACGCAAAATGTACCAAAATTCATACACTTCATTTCATATTTTGGCTACCCCCCTAACACACCCCTCATTAGGGGGGGTAGCCAAAATATGAAATCTCTATAATCTATAATAACGAGAGAACCGGGGTATGAAGTGTTTGAATTTTGGTAAAGTTTTATGTTACGCAATACTTGAACGTTCCCTTATTGTCATATTTAATGATAGAATCAACCCTTAAAATTTCGGACCCTATTTCAAATACACCGTGTATACCTCTCGTCTCCAGATCAAGATACTTTTTTCTGTTCGGCTGCAGCCGGCTGTTACGGCGCTGCTACAGTTATCAAAATTTCGTGAAAAAAAAAACTAAATATGGTTTTTAATGTATTTTAATCCGTAGAATTCAAATTTGAAGTTTTATCTTTTTCCATTTTTTTTTAATTCCAAAAAAAACATACAAAAACCATAAAAAATCATGAATTTTGCATTTTTCTGGAAAAATCACTGGGAATCCCCTTAATCTGACTTCGGATTTGGATTCAGCGACAGAAAATATATAAGAATAAACCTGTCTCCTAAAAAGTTCAGGGTATTTTTTTTAATTTGCGGGTCTGTGTTATAATCATAAAATATATTACTTTCCCCAAGGAAAGACTTGCGTTAGTAAAAAAAAAGTTATTGCTTCTTTTACGTTTCTAGACGTTTTATATCCAAAAAATATGATTTCCTTCAAAAAAAAATCTGTCTGTCGGTCTGTGTCCGAGAAATTTGTGACCACGATAACTTAAGAACGCTAAATACTTTAAATTTGGACCATAGGTTGACTATTGAAAGTTCTAGGCTGGGATTATTTTTGGTAAAAATCTGATTGGGGTAAGGGGGTAAAAATCTAATGGGGTAAAAACTATTTATTTCAAAAAAAAAATTTTTTTGAAAAGCTTTTGTTATTTTTTTTAATTTTTTTTTATTATTTTCGTTTTTGGTTTTAATTAACCTAAGCCCCTATAGGAGAAAGTATTATTTTGTTGGCAGCAGTATTTTTTTGTATTTTAGGTAATAATTTATGTGTTTAAAACTTTAGAGTTATTCGGCAAAATTTGGTTTTAAATGAAAATCTCAGTATAGACTCTTCACGTCAAGAAAGAAATCTTGATCTACTTTCGTTGAAAGCTTAAGGCAATTCGGCAAGGAATGATCCTTGTAAGCCTAAAGACAGGAATTGTCCCATAAGGATAATCTTAATATTTTATGTAAGCCTATTACTGTGTTTTATCTATAAGGTATTTATGTACCAAGGCTTGTAAGCAGGTATTATACAGGATGTCCAGTAAATGATGTCATTAATTTTAAGGGGTGATTCTATATAGAAAAATATGAAAAAAGTCCAAACATATGTTGTTTAAAAATGCGTCGTAAGGGAGCTAAGCCCCTTTGAAAGTGGCTAAAAAAAATCGGTTTTTATTTAATAACATAGGAACCCTCTGAGATATAGCAACGAGATTTTGCACGTGAACTGTTATTAATAAAGCCCATCTTCGTATGTTATTTTTATGTCTTATTTTAACGAGGGGCGTGTAAAACGAGGGGGGTTTATTATTTTTTTATTCCAAACTTTTTTCTGTGTAATTTTTTTATGATTTTATTTTCGGGATGTGATTCCTCAGGTCAAAATACGTAAAAAGGGACTGTTGTTCTAATACTGTAGCATTAACCGTTTTCTATAAAAATTCATTTGAAGGTGAAATTTCACGGATCGAGGATGTAAAATTGTGTACTAATATGTTTAAAACAGAAATTTCAATGATGCAGGGCTATTCTATATCAAAAACTAAGAAGAAAAGTTTTTTAATACATGTAGGTCGAATCGCTTTTAAAGCTACTATCGCCCTTTAAAATTTGTGCATTTTTAGGAGCCCATAGCTCCCTTAGGACTGATTTTTGGAACTACCTGTATATGAGGTTTTTTTCTTAGGTTTTGATGTACATCATTAAAATTTAGGTTTTCAACATTTTAGTATTTAATTTTTCGCCCTCGAACCGTAAAATTTTACCTTCAAATTAATTTTTCTCGAAAACGGTTAATCCTACAGTATTATAACGAGAGTACCTTTTTTATGTATTTTGACCTAAGGAATCATATTCCAGAAATAAAATTACAAAAAAGTTACACAGAAAAAAGTTCGGGACCAAAAACTAATAAGGCTCCCCAGTTTCGCCACCCCTGTTTAAAATAAGTACATGAAGATACCATACGAAGATGGACCTTATCAAGGTTAGTTTACATTCAAAACCTCGTTGCTTAAATAAAAACCGAATTTTTAGTCCTTTCAAGGGGGCTTAGCTCCCTTACGCCGCATTTTTAGACATATGTTTATAGGAACTTTTTTTCATATTTTCTTAGTAGAATATTAAAATTAATGACATCATTTACTGTATTTAAAAAAAACTTTGTAACAATTAAGCAAGACATGCAACGTGTAATAAGTTAATAACCATATTAAGTATATTTTATTGAATTTATATCATTTAAGTTTTTGCAAAAAAAGTCCAAAACAGCTAACACAGTGGTTTTCTGCTTTTCATTTTTGCGTTTCCGATTTTTTTTTTCACAAGAAGTAAGGCAAATAAATAAAACATCATTCGGACCCATCAATCGTTTTTTTCCTTTTTTCTAGGCTTAGTACAAATCGTATAGTGCAATTTTTTTAAATCAGAACATTCGTTTAAAAGTAATAAGGTTTACAGACAGACGACAGACAGACCGATATTTTTTTAACACCCACTTTTTTCACATTTTCTCAACATTTCAAAAGAGTAATAACAAACAAGCCGTAAGGATATGTAATGCTTCGCATTCCATTAGGGGCTGTCCATATATTACGTAACGCAATTTTTCAAAAAATATGACCCCCCTCCCCCCCGTGTGTAATAAACTGTTACATTTACCAACATCTGCCAAGCTTAGGAAATAAACATTAAATTTATTAAATTCCGTTAAGTAACGTTTACCTAGACCCCCCTCCCCCTGTCACAAACTGTAAAAATTTATCTGATCCCCACCCTAGGCGCGTTACGTAATATATGGACAGCCCCTTATATAATATTCACAGTAAATGGTATATTGCATTTTCCCAAAAAAATTAAAAAAAGAGATTTTTTAAAACGAAACACTTTTCGAAAAAAAAAATATTTTTTTTTAATTTTATTTTTGCGAAAAACGAAAAAAAAATAAAAAAAAATTCAAAAAAAAACATGATAAAAAATTTTCAAAAATTTTAAATTTATTTTTAATTTTCTTTTTGCGAAAAACAAAAAAAATATATGATATATATTTTTTTTGTAAATGATTTTTTTATTTTTAAAAACGTTTAATAACTTTTTTGTTTTTCGGGGGATTACTTTGAAAAACAATAGGGATCTTTCCCTCATAGAACTTGATTTTTCCTGAAAATTTCGAGGCGATCGGATAATTCGTTCTGAAGTTATCGTGCCTACAAAAATTGTGACATCGGATAGACGGAAGGACGGACGGACAGAGGGACATTTTCATAGTTTCTTATTTCATAAAACACATTTGTATCCAAGAATTTTTTGTCTATGACGTTTTTTGACGATTTTGGGAAATTTGAAACTACCGTATAATATTATTCTAGCGCAGGAGCTGTGAATAATATAAAAAGGTTATACCTTTTAGAAAGTAATTTTTTAAAGTAATATAGTACAACAGAGGTGGTCTGTGGTTATCGATGCTCGCTAATATGCAAGACCCATTTTTCAAGCTAGGGTTCGAAAACTTTGGGAGGTAAATTTTAAAACAAGTCCGAAATTTGTTTTTATTTTATATCTTAGGAACCTCTAATAATATCTCAGGAACTTCTAATTGTACTGTATCTGGTAGCATTACAGCGTCTACTTGACGAATTAGCCCATTTTTTTTATTATTTTGACATTTGGTCAACTGAATATAACTAAATATTTTTAGATAGTGGATTAGGGTTATTTATATAAAAAAACGTTTTTTTACTAAAACTGCCGACGTTTCGTTGGCTTTATTCCAACTTCTTCAAAAGGCACACTACAAGAAATGTAACAATTATGTTATAACTTTTTAACAATTCAAAGAGCCAGATATAAGTTTAAAAATTCGTTAATAAAATAATAAAATATGATTTTTTTTATATAAATAAAAACATGTTTAAAATTGTTTTGCAGACAAAAAATGCATTGATTAATTATATTAAACTATGCATTATAATCTAAACATAGAAATAAAAACATTTAAAATACGGTAATACGGTAATACGGTACGGTAATAAAACCTCGTATAAGAACAATTATTTATAAAAACTAAATATTTTCTTTCCGTTAAAAGATCTAGATATATGCCCAAGGGCAAAAAACAAAATGATTTCATATTTTTTTTTTGCACTTTTGGATGTAACTCCATCGCTTCTAGACCTTTGTTAAGCAATGTAATTTTTGATATAACTGGCTAAAAAATAAGGTTTAAATTTTAAATGTTTTATTTTTTAAATATTTCTTAAAAGACATTGGATAGTGTTAGTAATTTACCAATTTACCAATGCATTTGATGATGATGATAAATATGTGAGTGGTGCGGCGAAAAGGTATATTAGCAATAAAAAAATCGTTTTTTTATTTTTAAGTTAATGAACGTAGAAATGTAAAGAAAACCGCTAAAATTTAAGAAAAACACGATGTTTTTTTGCTAATATACCTTTTCGTTTGGACTTTTTGCACCACTCACATATGTATAGGGTGTTTCATAATTATTGTGGCAAACTGATAGGGGTTGTAGAGGGTGTCAAAATAAGCAACTTGCCGTTTGGGCTCCAGGAAGAAAAAAAGAAAAATAGCAATTTTTACCAGATTATTGATACAGCTTACAAAAGTTGCTCAAAATGTCTTCCCCGTCCTTCAATATATGAGTATACATTACTTTTTTTGCGGCACTAAACTACCCCCAAGCACCAAAAAAGTAGTGTATACACATATATTGAAGGACGGGAAAGACATTTTGAGCAATTTTTGTAAGCTGTATTAATAAACTGGTAAAAATTTTTCTTTTTTTCTTCCTGGAGCCCAAACGGAAAATTTCCGGATAGGGGTTTATAAGGCAAACTTGCTTATTTTGATACCCTCTACAACCCCTATCAGTTTGTCACAATAATTATGAAACACCCTGTATATATTAGGGTGGAGCATGTCTGCAAATCACTACTTTTTTTAAAATTAATATATATTTTTCTTAGAGTATAAGGTTGGCCCATTTTTTTTTGCTTTAAATCATTTAGTTATATACTCTTTAAAAAGCCCCTAAAGTACGACCCTTGTTAAACGCCCCTAAGGGGTATTAGGGGAACTTTTTAATTAATAAAAAGTAAAAAAACGCATATAAAATGTGTCAGTAAATAAACTTTTGTTCATTAGCAAGATTTAAAAACTTTTGTACTTTTTCAAGACGATTATAGCAACACCAAAATTTACATTTACTCTTGTTGCTTTTCACCCGACTACAGCAACGCGGAAGAAGGGTTATATTTTTAACGTGTTTGTACCAAGCATGTTCCCCTCGATTTTAACCATCGAGGCGTCAAAATATTCGTCTTGATCACGCAAGTGTCACAGGCCATATAAAATTCCATGTTTCGATAAAAGTAATAGTTATCATCAGAAATTAAAAAAAAATAGACAAAGAAATCCATACATTTTTATTATGATTTCGATATCATATGATCCATAATAAATTCAAACATTACATTTTATTCTCCCACGTTTCGGCTATTTAATATAAAATTTTAAATTTCGAAACTATTGATCGTTAGCGTCAGGAATTTTAAGGAAAATCAGAGAAATATACCGGGCCCTACTTACCCAACAATTTTCTCGAAAACTAAAAGAGGTAATCAAGTTCTGCAAAATGTAGTGAAGTGGTTTTTTTACTATTAAATATTTTTCTACTAATGTAGTGATGTGGTATATAATTCGGTTATAGCCCAGCAGTTAATTATAACTTTTATGATAACTTACTCAGTTAGGTTGGCCATACAATCTTCCATCGTATTTAAAGTATACCCGAGCGGAGAATATACTTAACCACTTATCACTTTATTCGGGAGCGGGTATTCTAGGAGACGGCGCTTTGGAAACAGATAAAACGATTTCTTCTTAACTTAAGAATAATATATTAAATAAATGTGAATAAATTCTTCAAGAACATGAAAGATCAATTCTTACTTCTAAGTCCTATTTCTATGCAAAGCCCTTAAATTCTAATTTCCATTATATATTAGTTTTCCATTATATACTTCTAAATTAAAACATTCTATGTTTGAAATCCCAACTATTCGCAATCATTTTCAAATCCCAATTTATTGTCCACATTTTTCTTAGTGTAAATATTAGAACTGGTTCGTATAAGTCATTCAAATTATTTTACAAAATACTTTTCAAAGTTAATTAATATTCGTCAAAATTTCTATCAGTGTTCATGCTAACAATATTTATAAGTGTCCAATTATTTTCATGTCGGATAATACAAGTCTCAAAATTTTTCTAAGTTTAAAAACTATTTGTAATTTAAAAATAATTCTCAAAAATTATTTCTCACAGAAACTACATTTTCACTTTTGACACTACTGGATACTATTTAACTAACAAGACAAAAAACTATTCAAGAATGATCACCTCTAAAATTTGGAGCTCTATTTATTCTCTTCATAAACCCATAAGTTAAAATGAGGCATATTTAGGTCACACGCGCTAA
This sequence comes from Brachypterus glaber, assembly GCA_958510825.1. Lineage (NCBI taxonomy): Eukaryota > Metazoa > Arthropoda > Insecta > Coleoptera > Kateretidae > Brachypterus > Brachypterus glaber. The sequence continues at coordinate 31,864,328 of OY294049.1, forward strand.
TGTTTCTGGGTGTGAATTCCCCACTACCAAAGTTCAACGATTTTTACTTAGAGGGGTCCGAACAAAACCCGAAAATATCCGACGTTACTCATGCTTACTTTTAAGAATTAGATCTTATAGGCTAGGTATATTAAAATAAAATTTTAAAATTATACGGATCATAACATAGCTCTCCCCCTAATTTTTGAAAAATGATAAGCATGATAAACATTTTCCTGTTCGGTTCTTGCTTAAGTTGGAATTTCACAACACATTACAAAGACCAAAAACCTATATCTAAATCATAAGAATAACTAAAACATTACTTTTAAGAACAAGATATAACAAAAGTTATATCTTCCTTATACGTTTTATAGTTAATAATTTACATTATTACTTACATAAACTTTACAATAGGCATCTCTATTTTATTCATTATACCATAAACTTTAATAAAAAAAATCTTTACTACGTGTTGACAAACATAGTTAATAATATGCAATATTATACAACTTTAATAACTGCAACTTCGCACACTTAAAAAAAAAATTATACCATTAAAGAATAACCCCTTACATATTTCAACAAAAATAAAGTTCAATATTCATATAGCCACTTATTGGACTATTTAGAATCATTCGTTACTTACTATATTCGAAATATCCCTCGTATTGATACAACTTCTACTACTTCTCCGAGAATCTCTAACTCATTTTATAATTAACTCCATTTATTTCAAAAAAAATATACTATAGTATTCGCAAAATTTATTGCGACCAACCTCACTCACTATTTGTCGACTATTTATCGGTGCCTATCTTATACTTCATAAAAAACTACCCATTTTTTTTTAGTTTTGAAACAAAAATTCATTCCTCCACTTGGGTAACATCACGGCTCCTGTCACCAGGTTCCATGGCAATTTTCTTTGGTAACTGCAAATTATTGCGAATTAACCAAGACTGTTTGGTTCTGTGTTAAAAACACTACCTAACCCCCTGATTTAAGGTTTAAGTCTTTACTTAATTGTAATACTTTTTGTCAAATTTCTTACTATTTCCAGATTTTAATAATCGTACTATCGTAATACTATTTGCGAAATTTTGCGCACATTTTCGTAAATTTCTTACAAATTTTTCAAAAACCCAAAACTCCAAATCTGCACCATTTTATAACTTCCACTTTTGCTTAAGTAGCAAATTTAAAAACATAAAGGACTATGTCCTTCTTTAAACTTTTCATGTAACAACTAAGTGTTACTTATTATAACACCAATTTCTCGGACCTTTAATATAATACGTCAATATATTATACTCCCAACTCGATATTTAACTTTACGTAACGTATCCCTCTAATATCCTAACTTTCTATAAATTCCAAGATAAATCCAAATAAAAATAAGCCTTCATTGCAATGAATGGCAGGCGTTCTCAAGTTATCATATAAATGCTTTTAGACAGAATAAATTTATTTGGTTTACTTTAAACTACGTTAAGCTGTTTGACGATATATTACGCCTTTTTTTTACCAACTGGTTAATTATTTTTTTACATAACATAACCCTCATAACCCACATATATTCCAAACTTTTACGTAAATTATAATAAAAAATCATCCTACATTGTAGGCGTTCTTAAGTTATTGTAATAACTTTTCTGAGACCTTTCCGATATTTTATTTTATTTACACTCTATATTACTATAGGCAGAAAGACTACGTTAGCCTTCTGAAAGTAAAAGCTTAATAAATATATTTATTATTAGTTACATATATGCGATATACGCACACCTTTTATACGATATTTCGAATTCACCCAAAAAAAAAACTAAAAACAAAAACATAACTCATTATTGAACTTTGTTTATGCATATGTTTCACCCATTACACCAAAAATTGTATTTTTCATTACAAAACATTACTAATATTTAATTATACCCAACCAAAATAAATTTAATAATATATAACTTGCCTTAATTTATTTTTGAACTGGACCTTTAAAACCTTTAACCTTAGTTTTTTTTTCACACAAAAAAAACTGTTACATACATTTTTAAATCAATGCAACTTTTTAACCTTTCTCCACAGAAAACTATTTTTGTTATAATTTTTATAAAAAAATAAACTAGCTTTCCCTATTTTTACAAACCTTTAAATGGGAAAGCAAAATATACGACCATCTGTGACAATATGTGACTGTCTATCTCTTTGTGCAATAAATATCTTGCCTAAACAAAATAAAGTTATATAAACCAACGATAAAACTGTAAATTCCATAAAAAAATAAAATAATTAAATACACGGTGAAAAATATAGTTACGTTCAGTGTGATCAGTACTGAACAAACTGTATTTTTCCATAAAACTGTAGGTTTTCTCAGACTATACTAAACAAATTCGCTTTGACTCAAAATTATTTTTTAAAAAAGTATAAACTGAAATTAAAAAAAAAAAATTAAATATTATTTCGAAAGAAAAAAAAAATCTGAGAAGATAACAAAAAAAAATACTCATCACATTCGGGGTAGCTAATCCCAGACGAATAAGTACTTTTTTTATAAACTAAAATATTAACATCTCCAATAAGATAGATAAAATTGTTTTATAAATATACTAAGATAAAAAAAACGAAGTCACAAAATAAACCATTAAATTTTCAAATCGTAAACACTATTAATTTTTATTACATAAACACTTTAAAAGACCCAGCGTGCACCTGTGGGTGAAGATAGACTTACGTATATCCTATACACTGAAAGCAACATAACAAAATTATAATAAAGTGGTTCTAAAAAAAATTTTTTTATAATAAAAAAAAAATCAGAAATCAACTAAACATTTTTCAAGATATTTAAACTACATCCAAGTAGGCATTCTTTACATATAAAACCTCGATATTTTTTGGTAATTTTTAAACATTTTGTTTAAGTTTTCACACTGAATTACAAGAAAAAAAAAATTAAATATTTCTGTTTCCATTAAAATAACAATCAAATTCCAGTTAAAAAAAAATTATACATGATAATCGTTAGAAAAAAAAAACATACTAGGTACACTTTAATAAAAAAAAAATAATATTTCTATAAAATAAAATTCAAAATTTAGTTTTTCAGAAAAAATCATACTGTAGATACACGTTAATAATAAAAAGTCAAATTTAAATTTCCCAAATAAAAAATAATCAAAAAAAAATATATATTCCTTTTTTTTTAAATATTTCTTAAAAAAAAATCTGTACTATTTAATGAAAAAAAAAAATCATTTATAAGTTCCAAAAAAGTAAAAAAAAAAATCTGAGAATAATTATAATTAAAAAAAAAACATAGTACGCTTTAATAAAAATATCATTAAAAAAAAAATAATAAAATACAAACCTAAAAAAAAAAAAAATTACGTTTTTTTTTAAGTACGCTAAAAAAAATATCGAAAAAATAAAAATATCCTGAAAAATTATTCCATTAAATAAAATAAGGTACACGCTAATGAATAAAACTAAATATATATTTTCTTTCCGTCCAGTTCAAATTAAAATTATCAAATACTCTAAACCTAAGTATATTCATTTCTTTCTGACAAAGGAAAATACTATTGAAAAAATATTGCTTAAGTATCAAATCGTATTTTTATACTTTATTTTAAAGACAAAAAATTCTACCATTGTAATATAATTAAAATTAAAAATCCAAAAATTGAACAAAAAACACTTATAATTTCCAAAAAAAAATTAAATACGATTTCATACTTTACAAATCTACAAAAAATAACATGAGAAAAACATACCAACATTTTTGAAAAAAAAAAAAAATTAATTTTTCCCTTCAATTTATATTTTGCTATAGGCCATAAAATTCTGCAATTTTTGCAAAATATCACCCTTCTTCCATTTTCATGATGCGGCCATTTTTTTATGTTTATCAGCTTTTCCAAAAATCTCCTTGCCTTTTCTGCCATTATTTAAGTTTCTGAAGTGTCTGTTCCCTTAGCCTATTTTTGATTTTAAGCAAAAATAATCCAGTCTCACATCAAAAACGATTTTTTAAATTTATTTCTCATAAAAAATAAAATCATTCATATTACAGACTCTTTTGTCATAATTTCGTTTCTTATTTGATTTTTTTTATTAATTACTTCTGCACAAAAATCGCTTTTGTCCCGTATGACTTGAACACCATTGTAGTGAAGTGGTTTTTTTACTATTAAATATTTTTCTACTAATGTAGTGATGTGGTATATAATTCGGTTATAGCCCAGCAGTTAATTATAACTTTTATGATAACTTACTCAGTTAGGTTGGCCATACAATCTTCCATCGTATTTAAAGTATACCCGAGCGGAGAATATACTTAACCACTTATCACTTTATTCGGGAGCGGGTATTCTAGGAGACGGCGCTTTGGAAACAGATAAAACGATTTCTTCTTAACTTAAGAATAATATATTAAATAAATGTGAATAAATTCTTCAAGAACATGAAAGATCAATTCTTACTTCTAAGTCCTATTTCTATGCAAAGCCCTTAAATTCTAATTTCCATTATATATTAGTTTTCCATTATATACTTCTAAATTAAAACATTCTATGTTTGAAATCCCAACTATTCGCAATCATTTTCAAATCCCAATTTATTGTCCACATTTTTCTTAGTGTAAATATTAGAACTGGTTCGTATAAGTCATTCAAATTATTTTACAAAATACTTTTCAAAGTTAATTAATATTCGTCAAAATTTCTATCAGTGTTCATGCTAACAATATTTATAAGTGTCCAATTATTTTCATGTCGGATAATACAAGTCTCAAAATTTTTCTAAGTTTAAAAACTATTTGTAATTTAAAAATAATTCTCAAAAATTATTTCTCACAGAAACTACATTTTCACTTTTGACACTACTGGATACTATTTAACTAACAAGACAAAAAACTATTCAAGAATGATCACCTCTAAAATTTGGAGCTCTATTTATTCTCTTCATAAACCCATAAGTTAAAATGAGGCATATTTAGGTCACACGCGCTATTGTTTCTGGGTGTGAATTCCCCACTACCAAAGTTCAACGATTTTTACTTAGAGGGGTCCGAACAAAACCCGAAAATATCCGACGTTACTCATGCTTACTTTTAAGAATTAGATCTTATAGGCTAGGTATATTAAAATAAAATTTTAAAATTATACGGATCATAACAAAAAAAACCCACCTTAAATGGGACAACAATATCTATAAAAAGTAGCAAAAAATAAAATCCACCCCTTAACCCCTCCCCATCAACTTATCCCTAACTTTAAATAGAACCCCTATATTACTTTTCCCAAGGAAAGTCTTGGGTTAGTAAAAAAGTTTCGAAAAATTTTTATTGACGTTTTATATCCAAAAAATATGATTTCCGTAAAAAAAATGTGTCGGTTGGTCTGTCTGTCCGGGAAATTTGTGACCACGATAACTCAAGAAAGCTTTGAGCTAAAGACTTCAAATTTGGACCATATGTTGATTATCCAAAGCTCTAGGCCAGGATTGTTTTTGGTAAAAATCGGATTGGGGTAAGGGGGTGAAATGGGGTAAAAACAAGTTTTTAAAAAAAAATTTTTTTCAATTTATTTTTCGTTTTACAAAAAAATTAACTTCAATTGAAAAACAAAAATTAATTTTTTTTTTAATTTGTGTTTTTTTTGTTTTTAAGTTTAATGAACCTAGGCCTATATGAGAAAGTATTATTTTATTGGAAGTAGTATTTTTTTATTGTTAATAGAAAAAAGACCTTGAGCTTGCGAATACAATGGTCTAATATACTTGCCATTGTTAGGTTGAGAAGTATTAAAAACCATTTAAAAACCCCCTGATTTCAACTATATTCTGCAGAGATTTATACGAAAACTAAAAGAGATAATCATTTTCTGCAAAAAACAGTTTAAATAAGACAACACAATCTAAAAAGTAGCCCAAAAGTAAATCCACACCTACACCCCCTTCCACAACTTACCCCCAACTTTATTTTTTCAAACAGCACCCCTATATTTTTTAGGTTGCTTTGGATAGACTTTGAGCTTGCAAATACAATGGTTTATTATAATTGCTATCTTTGAGCTTTAGAAGTGGTAAAAAAGTTTAAAAACTACCCCCGGCAGTGATTTTTTAAAATTCCTGATGATAACGATCAATAGTTTCAAATTTTGAAATTTTATAGTTAATATCCGAACGTTAAAATCGTCCCAGTAGTTTAGGTTATAGAGGGGAACATGCTTGCATACAAACACGTTAAAAACAACCCTCCTTCAGCTTTGCTGCAACAAGAATAAATGTAAATTTTAAAAAGTACAAAAGTTTTTAAATCTTGCTAAGGAACAAAAGTTTATTTACTAACACACGTTTTATATTCGTGTTTTTTACTTTTTTATTTTTAAGGTCTCGAAATGGCCCTTAGGGGCGTTTAGCAAGAGTCGTACTTTAGGGGCTTTTTAAAGAGAATATGACTAAATAATTAAAAAAAAAAAAATGGGGCCACCCTTATACTCTAAGAAAAATATATATTAATTTTAAAAAAGTACAGATTTGCAAACATGTATTTTTAACTTCAAGCAAAAACTGGCAAAGGAAGATGAAATAGTTCGGGGCCCAAATTTTGGTGAGACTTCTGTTAATACAAGTAGTAACTTTTGTGCTATCCTATCAGGCGTTTTGAAATTCTCAAATTCGTTTTTCGCTCCACCCTAATGTAAAGGGTTATTCTTTTAAATGGTTCAGTATCTTTATCTTTTTTATGTGATTAGATAGAGATGCGCTTCTTTAAGCAAAGTTTTGTCTAAGAACATATTCTACCTGTTGTTGTAATTTTTTGACTACTGGCACTTCCGGTTTCACCGGATTCAACCCTAACTTTGTTTTTTTAAAAGGGACACCCTATATATTTTAAGATTGGTTAACTGGGAACACAATTTGGGGAAAAAACTCAAATACAACTAATAATTTAAAATGAATAGTTTTGGATATATTTAAGAAAGTAATACTTTCTCCAACATGTGTTTTTGTTCATAATACCCGTCTAACTTTTTTATTTGAGGAGAGAAACATGATTCTTTGAGAAAAGTTTTATATTAAATTATGTTTTAAAAAACTATCTAATTTACCAAACTCTACCATTTCCGGTTTTGCTGGAAAAAACTATAACTCTAAAATTTTAAATAGAATGACCCATTTGTTTAGTACTTCTAAATAAAGAATATAAATATAAAAATAAAGTTAAATATAACCATCATTCTAAAATTAATAGTTTTCGAGTTAATTAAAAAAATCGTTATTGTAAATTTTATATTTAGGGGGCCATGGCTTAAATCTCTATTTTATCTTATCGTATGATTCATATGAAACAAATATGCTATTGTCGCTAATCGTGGGTGAAAGATTAACGGGTTGATCCTATAACCAGGTATAATTTGGTACGTTTCGGTAAAAACAACGAACTTATTAAAGGTTCTTTTTAAATTTATTTGATGGTTTTGATATAATGTGTTTTAATAATTAATGTTATTGCTGAATATTCCCAGACTTAATTTCCTACCAAGCTCCGTATTTATAAAATGTAAAGGCCTTCTAGGATAATATTGATAAACTATTGTTTTTTGAATAACTTAAGAAGTATAAGTGTTGGAATGGTAGTTTTATTTGACTTAATTTTTTTAATATAATTCTTCATTTTATAGTACTAAAATATACAGGGGTTTATTAAAAAAATCAAAGTTAGAAGTATTTCCGGTGAAACCGGAAGGGACCGTGTTTACTAAATTGGATAATTAGGTAAATTATATCCAGATAAAATATTTTATCAATAAGCATGTGTCTATCTCTTCAAACAAAAATGTTGCAATGATATTACTAATGATCATGTACATTATGTTTTTTTTAAATAACTCCTAAACTATTAATTTTGGAATGGCAGTTGTATTTAAGTTTTTTCGCAGAATTGTATTAATAATCAAATGAGACATTGTAAACCTCAAGTTTTTTCCTTCTCCTCATTTGTCAATACTGAGCACTTGAAATTATCATGAATTTAATAATATTGTATATAGTATTAGTATTTTCTTTCTTTTTGTTATAAAAAAATATTGTTGCTAAAATATACAGAGTGTCCCATTTAAAAAACAATGTTAGGGTTATTTCCGGTTAAAGCGGATGTGATAGTATTCAGAAAATTACCCCAGCAGGTAGATTATGTTCTTAAATAAAACTTTGCAAAAAGAAGCTTATTTCTATCTCATCACACAAAAAAAGATAAATGTACTGTACCATTTAAAAGAATAACCCTGTAAGCTTGTCCAAAGAAACATGTTTACTCGGCTGGATAAAAAATAACCACATACTACCTCAAAACTGTTTTTTATTATTTTATTTATTTAATTGTGCTTATATTTACGTTATCTATTAGTTAGTAAAATATTCATATTCATGTTAGTTTTAATAAGCCAAAAAACATTGTTTAAATTATGAAAAATTTAGATTATGTTTTTTCTACCTTGGTAGTTCCTAACTATAGGCATTCATGGTCGGATGTCACAATTAAATTTTTATAAAGATAAATGTTCAGTTGATAATTAAAATAAATAGATAAATAAAATATTCATTCAACTGGACCATTCATTATCCTAGCTTTTTCTAATTACTTTTAACATCAAAGTAATTTTTGCACCAAAATAAAACTTATAATTTTCTACAAAAAATATTCCATGCGTGTTTGTGCTACGGCTAGGTCTCTTTGAACTATCAGCACAAAAAAGAAAAAAATCAGATAAAGTAAAAATATTATTTTTTTTGCGATAATTAGCTTACTTCTTATCATATAAAAGCTTACGTAATTCTCTACAAAAAATGCCCTATACATTTGTGTGGTGCTGTTAGGACTCTGAGATATGCCTATAGGCACAGAAAGGAAAAAAAATCAGAAAAATACAGTACAAAATCTATTTTTTTTTTGTAGTAACTCGAGTTAAAATCCGATATTAGGATTTTCCTTTTTTAAAAAAGGTTATTTTATTTCAAAACTGTAAAACTTGGGACAAAAAAATGAATCTAATAGACTTGATTGTTCTATAGCTCTATTCAGAATAAAAATATAAATTTAATATAACATAGAAGGTACAGAATGCTGAATCAGCAAAGATAACTAATCCTAAGAAAATAGCCTGGAAGCAGCAAATATATGGTATATAACTCCTCCATCCTTAGACGAAAATCCTGGGGGTAACAACAGGATTTTCACTTTTTGGTGATGCTGGTCCTTGACTCTGGTTCCTCGAGTTTTTTAACGGGGTTTCCACATCTAGGGTTATATTCCTATTCCTAATATAACATTTCTTGTAGTAAATGTATGAAGCAAAGCAGAAAGCTAATAAAGCGATAAATATGTAGGAGACGATCGTCCAAACACTAATATTGTTATAGTGTATAGAAGGGATGTCAAATAAGTCTGTTTTTTGTAAGTCTAAAACACTTCGAATGTTTTTCAGTTCGTCTAAACTCACAGTATCCAGTTTTAAGGGTTGAAAGTTTATTTTTGAAGTTTTACTAGAACTACCATTTAAATTTAGATTTGGTAGAACAATATTTCTAAATGTACTTTTGTAGGTTTTAAAACTTTGAATGTTTATATTGTCTATTAGTACCTCACAATTATTATTAAGTTCCAAAATGTAAGTACCAAATAAGGGGTAATTGTCTTTAATTGAACCGCACTTTTGAACAGCAACTACTTTTCTGGGTGTAACTACGATCCAATTGTTTTTTTCTGTTTTTTGAATTTTCAAGTTTTTGAACTCAACTGGAGTTTGGTGACAGGCAGAATTATTCTTATTGAATTTTAAGAGGGAGACTTCACAGGGTAGATTTTCTTCTGTAATTTGAATGGGGTTGGTTTCTTCGCAAATGTATTCTTCTGGTGTGATTTCTTTACATTTTTCGTTAAACATCATGTAGTAGTTTTCGTTCAATGTAAGGTATTTGGAAAGGGGTAATATGGTTCGGAAGGAGTTATTTTCTAGTGTAGGTAACGGATATAGGTGATAATAGTTATAATTTTCATTTTCTACTATAGGTATTTCTAGTATAAATATTATTTGGTTATTTTTATTATAGCTTTTAATGTTAATAAGTTTTTCGAATAGTAAAATATTTTCAAGTTTTGGTTCAAATGGTAATTTAGTTTTTACTAAATGTTTACTGATTGATTCAATTTCGCGTAAGAGTTCAGTAGGTTCGATCATTGAATTATGAAATGTGTTTAATTTAGAAAAAGTAACAATTACTTCAATTTCTTTAAGAACATTATTGATAATCTGAAAAGCATTAATTATTTGTGAAATGATCATATTAATCATAGTAAAATAATGATTGCCTATATCTTTGACACTTACGTCTTTTATTACAGATTCAATTTCGTTAATTTTAGATTCCAATATTAATTGATTATGAGTTAAAGTTTGAGTACTTTCATTAAAGGTTTGAATTGAGGTTTCTAGTAATGTAATTTGGTCTTTAACTAATGTTTTAATTTTATCTTGATTTTTTGAAATCATGGTTATGGCGTTATCGTATTTTATTGCGTCATTGTCATCTAAATTTCCAGTAATGAATTTAAATGCATATCCTAAACTATTTATTAAGCCTCTTTTAATTTTATTATTAGGGTAAATATTATTTGTGGGGATTAATTGATTCGTTTGAGTTTTAATATTATTTTCCAAAGTATCAATTAAGTGATATGAGTTATAAAATTCTGTCTCATATTGAGTCTTAGTAGGACTATTTTTAATTGCATATTTTAAGTCGGAAAAGTGGGATTGAAGGGTTCGAAATTCGTTAATAACATTTTCTAGGTCAAATATTTTAATGAACGTCCAGTGGTCGATTTTCAGTTGTGCATTTCCTAATTTTAAGGTTAGTAGTCCAGGGTTGTCATTTAAGTCATGAAATCTTGAGTTGGAATCTGCGAACATGAGGGTGTAGGCGTAGAGTCTGCAACAACGGAAGGTTTTTTCAGTTCTTTTATGTGTATAGTTTCTAATTTATTATTGCTTAAATTTTTAATTATTACCTTATTATTTTCTAAAAATTCTATTAGTTTATAAGGACCGATAAATTTATTTTCTTTTTTATTCCTTTCATGAGCATACTTATAGACAATATTACCTAAAATAAAATCGGTTTGTTCAGGACCTTTTGTGTTTCTACTTTGAATTATTTTTTCCTTATTTAATTTACTTTTTTCCGCTATACTATTGTAGAGTGATTTTACTTTTTCTTTATGGTTATATGCGTAGTCTGTATAATAAGTTGTATTTAAAAGATCTAAGGGGTCACGTGAGTCTGTGTGTCCAAGAACAAGTTCATAGGGTGTGAAATTTGTAGAAGAATGAATTGAACTATTGTAAGCTATAATTGCATATTTCATTAGGTCTGTATAAGGGTCTTTAGGGTGTTTAATTTTTAAAATTCTTAGGTGTTCAATAATGGTTGAGTGAAAACGTTCTATTGGTGAATTTGATTCGTGGTGTCCGGGTGTGGTAAAATGTATTCTAATATTATGTAATCTCAAAATATCCTTTACCGTTTCGTTTTTGAATTCAGTTCCGTTATCGCTAACGATTTTCGTCGGTAATCCGAAATAAGTGAAAAACTGTAAAAGGGCGTTACAGGATTCGGTTGCTAGTGTACTTATCGTGGGAATGGCTTGTGCGAATTTGGAAAATTTATCTATTATACATAGGTACGTTTGTTTATCGAATTTAAGTGAATCGATATGTAGAATTTCGAAAGGTTTAGTAGGAGTTTCCGTTAAGACCAAAGGGGTGTAAGCGGGTTGTCTAGAATATTTAGCTAATTGACAAATATCGCACGTATTTATATATTCTGTCACGTCATTTTTCATGCCCGGCCAATAATAATTTCTTTTAAGTCTTTCACATGTCTCATTAATACCTCTGTGATTAGTTTTGCCTTCATGTTGATATTTAATTATATTAATTTGTTCTTCTTTGTCTCTAATGGTATTTACTAATTTAGTACAATTTATTATTTTAAGTCCAGTTCGATAAAAATGTTTCATGTAAATATCGTTGAAGATTTTATAATGATCTTTATCAAAGAAATAAATGTAAAATGTAGTACTTGTACTTGTATACTCTTTTAAAAATTTTAAAACTAATTTTTCATCGGTTTTGGGTATGGTAACATATAAGATTTTCAAATTCTTAAAATGATTAGATTCTGTTTTAATTTCGTTATGTGCATTGGGTTTTACGTATATTTGGACAGGTTTATTATTTATTATTTCATCTAGTATGGGTATAGCTTCATTAATTGTATCAGAATCGTGGGAATGTACTGTGTCTTGGGGTGGTCTAATTTGGATATCTTGAAGTATCTTAATTTTAGGTTGCGTATCGCGTTCTATATCTTGTATGATTTTTGAAATTTCTTCTGTTTGATCAAGGTTACGTTCTTGGTCTAGAAAACTGTCAATGTCAAAGTCTATATCACCAGGGTTATTGATTATTGATGCATTTTCTAGGGCATTACAGTCTATTTTATTTTCTTCAAAATATATAGTAATTTTAATTTTAGAATTTTGAAAAATATACTTTATTAAATTAAATATGATATTCCAATCAAGCCGATCTAGTCCTGAGGCTATTTTTGGCATAGAGATATGAGTTTCGTTTAATTTGGTACCTAATAATTTTAAATTTTTTAGGGCTGAAATAACGGTTTTGTAAGTGGGTTTGTCAGAAAACTTTTCTTTAGTAATTAGGTAGTAAATTCTTCTATCGTTAAATTTAATATAAGCTACTTCACCAATATTTTTGTGTTGGTTTTTTAATTTTTTTATTGATTGAAATCTATCTCTAAATTCTACTGCAATTCCTTTAGCCATTTTGAAATCTAGTGAAACACAATGGGCAAGGGAAGTTTTATTTCCAGGGTTAAATATATTTTCGTATTTTATATCTACTTTATCATTTTTAATGTTTAAATTGTTTTCTAAAATGTCGTTAATAATATTTTGGGATTCGAAATTTTGTATCATAGTGTTTATTTTGATTCTTGATAGTGCATCAGCGTTCGTATTAAGTGAACCTTTTTTGTAGACTATATCGTAGTCAAATTCTTCTAATTTTAACCTCCATCGAACTAATTTGGAATGTGGTTCCTTGAGGTTAAAAAGCCAAACAAGGGGTCGATGGTCTGTATAAATAGTAAACTTACGCCCATAAAGATAGGGGCGAAAATATTTACAGGCCCAAACTATGGAAAGCAATTCCTTTTCAATTGTACTATATTTTGTTTCGGTCTCATTTAAAGTTCGTGAAGCGAACGCAATTGGTTTGTCGGAACCTACAGTTCCTTGAGAGAGGACTGAACCAAGGGCAAAATTTGAAGCATCGCTTGTAAGAATGAAGGGTTTAGTGAAATTAGGGTATTGGAGTATGGGTGCATTTACTAGTAATGTTTTACACAAATCAAAAGCGTCTACAAATTCTTTAGTATGGGTTACATGAGCATTTTTCTTTAAACACACTGTCAAAGGTTTAGTTATTTTGGCAAAGTCTTTAATGAATTTTCTGTAGTAACCTACAAGGCCTAAAAAGCTTTTAATTTCCTTTTGAGTTGTGGGAATGGGGAATTGTTTTATTGCGATTATTTTATCTTCATTTGGCTTAACTCCTTCTGGAGTAATAACATGACCTAAAAAGTTGACTTCTTTTCTCAAAAACTCGGATTTGTCTAACTGAAGTTTGAAGTTTGACTGCCGTAAGCGTTCGAATACTTGTCTCAGTCGTTCTATGTGTTCTGTAAGGGATGTGCTAAAAATAACTATATCGTCTAAGTATACTAAACATGTTTCGTTCGTCCGTCCTCTAAGAATATTGTCCATAATTCTTTCAAAAGTTCGCGGGGCATTTTTGAGGCCAAATGGCATTCTTAAATATTCAAAATGTCCTCGTTCTGTTGAAAAAGCAGTTTTTTGTACGTCGTCGGGGTGCATTTCTATTTGGTGAAATCCATTTGCAAGATCAAGGGTAGTAAAATATAAACTTCTTCCTAGCTTATCTAATATATCGGTAATATTGGGTAAAGGGTATTTGTCGTCAATTGTCTTTTCATTAAGTCTACGATAATCTATTACTATTCGCCATTTTTTCTTACCCGATGCATCCATTTTCTTTGGTACAACCCAAATGGGGCTAGAAAATGGCGAGCAAGATGGCTGAATGATGCCTTGTTGTAGCATTTTGTCTATTTGGTTTCTCACTTCAGGGTACCTATAGGATTTAGTGAAAATTGAAGTTTCGTCGGTCAGTCTTATTTTATGTCTTATTTGATTAGTAAATGTTAACGGGGTATTTTCAAGATAAAATATGTCGCGGTATTCATAGCAAAGTTTTTCAATGGCTGCTTTTTCTTCTAAGTTGCAATGTTCTAACCTTAAATTATTTAAATTATCTTTGAGAGAGTTATCGTGATTTTGTTCTGACATAGTTATAGGTTCAGTTTCAAAATTTTCAATAAAGTTTATTTCATTTTCAGTTACAGGTTCTATACTAAAAGGGTTTTTAATTAATAACTGTTTGCCATTCATACTTGAATTTATAATAGTAGTAATAGCACAGTAATTTTTTACAGTTACTAAGGCTTCGGGGGATTCTACATTTTTCCCATATTTTAGATATTTTAATATTCCTACTCCTTCTTTCATATTTACGGGAATAGAGACAACTTTTCCTGTTCTAGGGGGTATAAATATTTTTTGATTTTCAAATAATGGGGGTGTATTATTTTTATAGCTATTTTCTTTTTCGAAGATTATCGGTATTTTAGTTTGAGAAGTAATTAATAAATTTGATTCCATATCAATATGTCCGTTAAGTTTTTTAATTAAATCTATTCCTATAATGCCTTCGTACTTATCGCTAAATTTAAACAAGTAGAACTTATGAACTAAATTTTTATTAAATTCTTTAAAAATAGGTATTTGCATTACCTCATTGTGAAATGTGATACTGTGAGCGGTTTGTATATTAAATTGTTCATTATGTATATAATTTTTGTAAAACTTATGAGCTAACTTAGGATCTATTAAACTACGAGAACTACCAGTATCTATAAGAAAATTTGCATTTAATTCTTCTATGTAAATATGAGGTAAACAAGACCTGTCAAAATTTATATTTATCAAAATGGGTGGTTTTGTAATTCGGCTAAGTGAAAATTTACATTTTGATTTTGGCTTACAACATTATTTTCAAAATTTGAGTTATCATGTTGGTTATTTATATAATTTGGGTTTTCGTTGTTTATTTCAAGGGTTTCGTTAAAATTCTGGTTTTCATTAGAAATTCCAGCATTTGTAAAGTTTATTCTAGTGTTGCCCGAACTCGTATCCATTGGTTCCGGTTTAAAAGTATTTATATTTCTATTCGGATTAAAATTTTGCTGGTAAAAACGTTGGGGATTTAAGTTATGTGAGTTAAAATTTTGCTGATTTTGTCTAGGAAAGTTATTTTGATATTGTTGAGGAGTATTTTGCCTTTGGGGGTAGTTATTTTGAAATTGTTGGGGAGTGTTTTGTCTTTGGGAGTAATTATTTTGGAAGTTTCTTCTTGGGAAATTATTTTGGAAATTTGGTCTAAAATTTTGTAAATTTTGACGCGGGTAATTATTTGGGAAATTTTGTCCTGCTTGGTTAAAATTTGGTTTCTGTTGGTTTCTGAAATTATTTTGTTGTGCGTTATTTCTAAAATTTTGTTCTACATTATTAAAATTTCTATAATTTTGTGGTGTATCATCTCTGGGGTTTGAAAAGGGCGTTTTTCTTTGAGAGGGGTTAAAATCACGTTGGAAATTTATATTGCTACTTCTATTCTGACCATATGAGAAGTTTTCTTCTTCTATTAAATACGACATTGCCTGTTCCAGACTGTCAGGATTTCTGAGTTTTATATTGTTTTGGATTTGACCCGACAAACCGTAAATAAAAGTACTCAAAGATTGTTTATTATAAATTTCGACTTTAATTAATTTGTCCTCGCGAGGGATATTTAGCGTATTTAGTTTTGAAATTACCAGACTTCTTACATCTTGGCATCTCATGCCAAATTTATAAGGAGTTTCGTTTCTAAACGGTTTTAAGGATACCAAGTCCTGGACTAAACAGTCTATATCCCGTTGGTCTCCGAAACTTAGCTGCAGGGAGGATTTAATTTCATCCCAGGTTCTCAGTTCTATCCGGGAACCTATTAGGCTTAACGCTCTCCCCGACAACTTTCCGATAATGGCTCTAAGGATATATGTGTTTAGAACGGGATTCTCGTCATCCGCAAACTGAGCAATTACTGTTTCACAACTATCAATAAAAATACCTAAAGTATGTGGATTTCCTTCAAATTGAGGAATTGTATCCACATATAATTTTAAAAGTTGGTAGTTTATATTTCCTACTGCCATTTTATTTAAAACAAGAAAATATTACAAAATAAATATATTATTTACTATTACACTAAGAGAATTTTTTGAATCGAATTGAAATAAATACCTGATAAACTTTTCGCTTTATAAAAGATAAAAAATATAAAGATAAGACACAGAAACAGACAGACGAGTTAAAATATTAAATTACTTACTATATTATTCACGATTAAAACTTGGTTATTTTCAACAACAAAACAAATTCTTTAAAAGTCACGTACGAATGATAAGCTTAATACGGGTACTGCATAATTATTTACTTTATTATTTTTATAGAATATTATAACCAACTAACATTTAATCATTCTTATACCTTTACTTCGGATAAAATTCAATATGTGATCAATAATACTCGATCAATAATATGTCAATAAAATATATAATGAAAATTATGGATATGGAAAAATAAGGAAATTTATCAAAAGGACTTACATTAATATTATTTTCTTCATCACTTAACTAGGCTGGGCTTGGCAATGTTGTCCTCCTCCAGTCTCCCAAATTTCACAGGTTCACAAAAGTTCGATTTTCCAACAAGGCGTTATAACGCACCGGATCCGCGATTTTTGTCGTTTCCGTTTGGAAAATCCTACCGACTGCGCCAGTTAAAATCCGATATTAGGATTTTCCTTTTTTAAAAAAGGTTATTTTATTTCAAAACTGTAAAACTTGGGACAAAAAAATGAATCTAATAGACTTGATTGTTCTATAGCTCTATTCAGAATAAAAATATAAATTTAATATAACATAGAAGGTACAGAATGCTGAATCAGCAAAGATAACTAATCCTAAGAAAATAGCCTGGAAGCAGCAAATATATGGTATATAACTCTCGTTTACTACTTACCTTATAAAAAAAGACTAAAGAACCAAATGAAAACTTACCGAATTCTAGAGATCTAGAGCTACAAAACTACAAAAACGTTTTATAAGATTATTTTATTATTATAAATTTTAACTTAATTTTTCTATTTTGCGACTCTTATAAGCTCATAATCACACGCATTTTGCGTGTTTTTATAGGCCCATAAGAGGTCTCTGCTTTTTTTTTTGTTGGGTTGGCAACATACAAAAGCTTATCTCTTGACGTTTTGCGTGCAAATGTCAATGTCGATTTAAAATTATTTTTTTTACAAAATTTTGTGTGTTGGGTTATTTTTTACCGTGTTAAAATTGTGGACTGGTTAATTGCAGTGAAAAAAGAAGAGATGACTGTAAAATATCATTTGTTCTTAGAATTTTAAACATAGTGTGAACTGTAATGCCAACCCAAAACAAAAATCCCTAAATCAGTCATCAATTTAAATGAAAGTTTTTTAAATTTTAGAGCAAAATAGAGAAAATTGTATAAAGCACTCGTTTCATAACGTGTTTTTAAAGCACTTGTACTCTTGCGCTAAAAACGTATGTTATGAAACTAGTACTTTAATATACTATTAAAAAATGTCAAAAGCTACTTTTTAAAATGTACTTACGCTTAGGCCTTAGAGGCAACGGCCCCTGAACCGGACATTATAATCACTATCCGGCATAAGGTCGACCTTCACCCATGGGTTTTTCTAATGAAAAGTATTTTTTATACATAACACAATGCAAGACACTTTTTGCTCTGGGAAACGGTAAGTTGGACCTTATAGAGTTTTTTCTCCCGAATCCGAATCTGCTTTCAGAATTTTTCCATCACGTCATAATTTTGTGTAAAAGTCGTTTATAAACCAAATATGCGCTAAATTCGTCATTTTGGAAAGGCTCTATTTTTGTTATCCTAACAGATTTCTATATAACCATCATATCGAATTATAGTTTTAACCTTAAACCTTGCGTATATTAAATAAAAAATATGAAAACTTTTAAAATACTAAAAAACTAGTTATGTTAAGCCCCTTATTTTATCCAAAACCATTTTGTACATGACTGTTCACGTCACTAAGACACCAAAATTGATATGAAAATTTGCAAAATTTATTATTTTTAATTAAAATTAGTTTAAATGGTTATTCGCATAAACGAAATGTGTTTTTTAGTGTAGATTTTCATGAGGAATTGAAATATTTACTCAGATTTTTTCCATCACGTGCAGATTTTTAGCAAACCGTGATTTAAAGTTTCCTGCTTTTGCACCATTTTCCGTTTCGGTAATTTTTTAAGCAACACATTTAAGCGCTACATTAATATATTCATTTTAATTAATGCAGTTTTTTTTGCGGAATTTAAATATGCAATTAGGTTTTTTCTAACACGTCACAATTTTGCGCAAAAAGCACATAAGTTTCAAAGTTTCGTAGAAAAGCCGTCTGTTGCAAGTAAATTAGGCCTAAGCTGAATTAATTTAATATGCTCAACTAGGTAAATTATGCTAGTTGATGTAGTTTTTTCTCCCGAATTCAAATATGCAATTAGATTTTTTCCAGCAACAGTTTTGCGCAAAAAGCAAATATGTGTCAAATTATCGTAGGGAAGCCGTATTTTGCAAGTAAATTAGGCCTAAACTAAATTAATTTAATATGCTCAACTAAACTGAACATGCTGGTCAATACAGTTTTTTCTGCTGAATTCAAATATGTAATTAGATTTTTTGCAGCACGTAACAATTTTTCGCAAAAGACGGCTTTTTACGATATTTTGAAACGTATACGCTTTTTGCGCAAAGTTGTTACGTGCTGCAAAAAATCTAATTACATATGGTGAAGCTGGAGCTAAAGTGGTCTAACTAACAAAATGTAAATATGGAGAAAATGAAGAAAACGCGTTTTGACTTATAATTTAATCCCTATTACCTTTAAAACAAAACTTTTTGGGCATATGTTAGCTTAAGATAACTTTAGTTTTGGGTGCCTTCAATTATTGCGCGACACTTTTTAGGAAAAAACTCATAGTCTCTTTTCACACAAAAGTTTAATTTTTTTGGGTAAGTTGGGACAGTAGGTGTAAAATAATACTTAAACCTAATCATATAATATAATTTTAAATATTTTAATGCCATTTTAAAGCTATTTCATACATAAATTTTAGAAATTGCTATTTTCGCCAAAAGTAAAAAAGCTAAAGTGGTCTAACTAACATTGTTTTCAACACTCATTATTTCCCAAACAAAACCAAGTATTGCAACAGTTATACATGAAATAGTGTAGTACTACCTTTAAACTATACTATAAAATTATTTTTGGGTGTGTCCAAGTATTACGTAACACTTTTTAGGGTATACTAAATGAGCCTGTTTTTACAAGAAAAAGGTCACAATAACAATAATTTTAGCTAAAAACGCACAAAAAATGTTGTATGGAATATAAAAAGATCCACAAATAAAATTTTAATTAGTTTTATGCCACTTTCAAGCTATTTTACACATAAATTTTAGAAATTGCCATTTTCGCCAAAAGTGAAAAAGCTAAAGTGGTCTAACTAACATTGTTTTCAACACTCGTTATTTCCGAAACAAAAGCAACTATTGCAACAGTTATACATGAAATAGTGTAGTACTACCTTTAAACTATACTATAAAATTATTTTTGGGTGTGTCCAAGTATTACGTAACACTTTTTAGGGTATACTAAATGAGCCTGTTTTTGCAAAAAAAAAAAGGTCACAATATGAATAATTTTAGCTAAAAACGCACAAAAAATGTTGTATAGAACATAAAAGACCCACTAAATAGG
>OY294049.1:31884668-31964089 GCA_958510825.1 Brachypterus glaber
CGGGAAAGTAAAAAGCTAAGAAATAGGATATTTTGTGGTCAGAAAACTTCATTTGTTTATGTAGAAATGTGAACTTTTCTATTAGATCGTAGAAAAACTTTTTTTGATCTGCGTTATTATGGTATGGTATTTTTTAATTGTAAATCAGTTAGCCTTGGATTGGTTTATGCATGACATGTGTCAAAATATACTAGCGTCTTTTCAGAATTTAAATAAAAAATAACTTTGTATAATAAATTAAAGTTAAATAATAAGACATAAATAAATTGTAAATAAAGAATTAGTATGTTAAATAAATTAATATTTTTTAAATTATTTTTTTTTAAGGATTTATCCCTGGCATAGAATTCTCTGAGCTGGGAATTAAAAAAAAATTTATAACGAAACAAAAGGCGCAAGTCCACAATTTTATTACTTTTTTATTTCTATATATTTTGTAGGCGTTTTTTTTTTCTGGTGTAAACGTTAGCTTACGTTAAATACTAAGTCTTTAACACCAAAACGTATTTTTATTTTTTTTTTAGCACAATATGTTTTTTTGTTTTGTTTTTGATCTTAAAAATGCCTGAAAGTTGGTAAACTGTCAGACTAATTAATTATTTTGTTTTTGTCTTAAAATGAAGCATTTGACCTAAACTATTAAAAACATATAAAAAATAATATGTGCCTTTTTTTGTAAAACAGCTATTTCCAGCACAATTCCTCATTGTCGTAAAAATTTAAAATGGCTAAAGTATATAGTAAACCTAATTTGCCCAGAATAAATTTTACGTCATTGAAAAAAGGACACTTAGAAGTACATTTGACCAAAATTTGAGAAAAATCGTAGGGGGGGCACTTTACGAAAAATCGGGTTAAACATAGTTATAAAAAAACGTAAAAAAATATTTTTGAAGAAGAAGAAGAAGAGCAGAAACCCACTATTAAAAAAAATTATAAAAAATTCAAGATTGTCATCTAAGTTTACATGGGTGCACCAAATTTCATCAAATTTGGATTAAAATTGTCAGACTTATAGTAATAAATTGAAAATAAAGCTGTTTTCTTTATCGTCAAAAATTGAAAAATTAGAAAATTTAAAAAAAAATCATATCTCAGCCAAAAAATTTTTTTAAATTCTTTTTTTCGCATAAGGCTTTTAGTATTAGAGTGGTGATAATAAAAAAAAAGTTTAACGAAAATCCGTGACATTCAATCACCAAGGTGGTATGGATTCGTACAGAAATACCCTTATGAAAATTTAATGGTAAAATTTTATTTCTCTTCCATATATTTAAATTTTCTTTAACCTTGGACGTTAGGCTTGACCATGAATGTAGAGAATAAGGACTGGTAACTTGTAGTTCGATTTGGTTACGTATTGACTAAAAAGCGTGGTATCTACGAGCGAGATCGGAAGCCTTCTAGATCGTAATTTTAATTTTTAAATGTTAGTTAGTCGGTGGTTGCTAGATGGCACCATGCGTAAACATTATAAACATATGTTCACAGTGACGTGTATTTTTAGTGTGTGTTTTTATGAGAACATCTTATTTGGTTATTCTAAGGTAAGTATATACCTCGTATATGATTTTAGAAATAACAATCAACTCTCTAAATCTTTATATGTGACACATCAAAAACTGTAAGCCATAATTCTGGTGATTTAATTTTGAATTCTTAAGTAAGTACTAAATTTTCTTGTTAAATACGTTAAATGTTACCAAACTATAGTAAAACCATTATTATCACAAAATACTAAAAGCAATCACATAATACCGATAAAAGTTTAGTAGCAACTTATAAAATATTTTGACGTTTATTTCTTCTTCTTCTTACTTCAACCTTGACCTTTTCTTCCGATAACATAAACAAAATTTGAGGTTATGTGTCATAGAATTTTATAAAATCATAGATATAGAGTGCTCCATATCTCGCTTGTAGACTATTTCGGCATCTGGTGGATTTCAGCCTTTACGTAACACGAAAAATCTAGTTAAGACACAGGGATGGGCTTGACTTTTGTTTTGCGTTTTTACTTGATGAAATACTTAAAACAGCATACAGGAATAAAAAAGGGCCACCTATGAATTTATATCATTAACTAAAAGAGTAAGTTCTTCCGCAATGTTTGGCCTGGCTCCTTTTGGGATGCTTTTCAAAATTGGCATTAATTATTTTATCATGAAGAAGTATTTTACTAATGATATATTATTAAAAACTGATTGTTTTCTGAATATTAACTTATATTTGATGTTACTTTCTTATTCTTGAAATTAGAAGTAACCGTGGACATACTTCGTTTTCACTTCGTTGATCTTTTTTTATTACTAAAACAGCATACAGGAATAAAAAAGGGCCACCTATGAATTTATATCATTAACCAAAAGAGTAAGTTCTTCCACAATGTTTGGCCTGGCTCCTTTTGGGATGCTTTTCAAAATTGGCATTAATTATTTTATCATGAAGAAGTATTTTACTAATAATATATATGTAAAAACTGACTTTTTTCTGAATATTCACTTATATTTGATGTTACTTTCTTATTCTTGAAATTAGAAGTAACCGTGGACATACTTCGTTTTCACTTCGTTGACCTTTTTTATTACTTTCATGAATTTTCTTTGTATGAATTTTTAGGCCATTTATATTTTTGAAATGTTTATTACAGGTACTACAAAAGGCTAATTTTTCACCAGGGTTATTTAATTTTGTATAATTTAGAATAAGGTCAAAATATACATTCATAAGATTGCCGGAGAAAAGTTTTATTGAATTTTGGTATTTTTTTAGTAAACCAAACCAAGCAAGCCTAACTTTTTTGCTTTTTAACAGATTTTAACCTCCAAGGTTTTGATTAAGTCTTTAGAAAACTTTTTTTTTAAATGTTAAATATTAAATGTTATTTGTTGTTCAGTTCTTTGAAAAAGCCTCTAAACATGACAAAAATCGAATAAAAATTGATTTTTTGTCCACCGTATTATTTTTTCTCCATTATTATTTTTCATTTCTATTTTTATTTTTATAAACCATGTATATGTGTGATACTATTCCATTATAAGTATTTAAAAAAAAAAACAAATATGACAAAACCTTAGAACAAATATTAAAAAAGTTGAAAAAAAAATAAAAATTGACATTTCAATGCCATTTTGCATTTTCATCTGGATATTTTTTTTATTTAATTTTGCACAGGACATAGCCAAATATGTTGCTAAGAAAATAACCAAAAATTAGATAGTGTTTTTCATCGTTTTGAAACTACAGCCATTGGCAATTGAATTGTAAATATCAATTTTTCGAAAATAGGAAAAAATCAAAAAAATCCTCAGTTTCAATATCCAGAAGACGTGACTCAGCATTATATTTTTTCTTAAATTTTGTACAGCACATGCTGGATATATCTTAGGAGTATATGGGCCTAAGTTCTGTGAAAAAATAATTTAAAAAATATATCCAGTAATCAATGCAAAATGGCAATGAAATGTGAATTTTTCTATTTAACTTTTTTAATATTTGTCCTTGGGTTTTCTCATCTTACATTATTTTTTATTAATAATACTTATAATGGAATAGCATCACACATATACATGGTTTATAAAAAAAAATATAAATGAAAAATAGTCTTTTGGAAATTTTGCGTAGATTTGATTTCTGTTTCTAAACTCGGCATAGAGCCCAGTTTCATAGTAGCAATTGTTGTCAACCTGAGGTATTAGCACGTTCATTCTAAGGTGTATTTTTGTTGGTCTTTCACACTTGGAGGAAATAAAAGGGATTTTTTCCGGAAAAATTTAGAACTTACATTCAAGTCGATATTTAACGAAGAGATTTTGTACAAAAAGCACCCCGAATGTCTAAATTTGGGGGTAGTTCTACCTATCAGAAAATGAGGTTATCGTTAAATGAAATTTGGAAAAAATTGCTGACAATTCGTACATTTGGAGTTCTCTGATTGACCGAGGGTGTTAAGGGTGAGCAAGATTTTTATTGGTTGTGCAAGCTTGTGCAAGCTATTTGCTATTAGATAGTAGTGAAAATTTTTAGCTTTTTTACTGGAGGGCTAAGGTCAAGTTAGCCCCCCCGAAGGTTTTTTTTATATAATTAGCCAATTCTTGGTGCGCAAGCTTTTTTTTTTGGTTGTGCAAGGTTGCGCAACATGTGTGTAAACTATTTTGCGACCCTAAGTTTTAACTGGCGGGGGGGGGACAAAGTTGACCATCCCGTATTATAGATCGTTTAATATTCGTTTGATGATAATAATGTTCCTTGATGAAATAAAAAAAATAGAGTAAAAGAAAAATGATATTTTTCTTGCTACAGCAACTTTAATACAGGTCTGTATCTGACGGTACAAAAACACCCATCATTCGAGACTTGCTCACGTTTGTTTAAAATTCTGTTAGTTGTATGAGACTACAAAGTTAATTTTTTTATACAAATTGTATATTTGACGTGAAGAGCCTGTATTTTAATTAAAAAACCAGGTGTTAAGATAATTTTTTTAAATCATATTCCCTAATGAAACAACTTACATATAATGCAACCTGATTTTTTTAATAATTTATTTTTAAATTTACACAAAAAAAAAAAACACGGCGTTCCCTTATTAGTCCTCATATTAACAAAAATCGCGTCAAAGAGGTCTTTCGGATTCGGATTCCTGCATATTTTGGTGTTATTAATCTATCGAATCCAAATCCCACCCGCTCGTTTTTCAAAGTTATGCTCATATTAAAAAATATATAAAATACCAACAAAAAAAAACTTAAAATCCATTAAAAAACCTATAAAAAACAAAAAAAAATCTAAAAAATATTATCGGAACTTAAAGAGTAAGTTTTTATCTTAATACGATTTAGGATCTTTTATTGTTTCATTTTACTTTTGGCCGAAATATTTATTTCAGGGTGTTTCGTTTTGAAATGGGACATCCTGTTTTTCTTGAAATTTAACTTGAAAAGCATATGACATTATTAATACCACTAAAGTTTACTTAATTATACATATATTAATGCATCCTAATGGCAAATATAATACCAGAAGATTACCAAATAGTGAATTCAAGAGTAATATTTATTGGGGTGGAGCGACAAAAAAAAACATTTTTTTTAAATTCAGGATGCCTATATGCGGAAAAGTTGATTGTTGTTTTTGTGAATTAGATACTGTTCAAAATCGGGGTTCCTTGTGACGTAATCTTTGGCTGCTGTAACCCTCCAGGCTATATTCGAATATCATAAAAACAATATTGTTTATTTATTTAAAAGTTACTCATCAAATGCAATAATATCTTTTGTGAGGTGCCACTTTAGGTTAGTCTATTCTAAATAATCGAGTCAGACTCATGTAGAGATTTTCCGAGACGCCCTTTGTGAATTTAGGGTTTGCCTGCTGAAAATTGAAAAAAAAAATTCCAAAAGCTTAGAAAAACTTGCCAATGTGATGTATTAGTTGGGCAAATACCGTTCAAAATTAAAAATTGTTTTTGTTTTTCATAATAATTTTAAATCGTAACCGCTGCATAATAAAATAAATATATTAATAAAAAGTGTTCTATATAAATTGGATTAAAACCCATGTTCTAGAAAGTTATTGGTGTAAACTAACCTTTTACCAGAATACGCTGAATTATAATAATACAGTACTGCAAGGTCCTGCTTCAGGCATGCGAATATATGATTTTGGATAATTCGACTATGCTGTACTTAGTTTTTTCCATCACGTCAGGATTTTGCGCAATTATAAAAACAAAGCTTTAAAATGAATAAAAAAATAGATTATTGCAAGATTAGAAGGAGTATTTCTAGGAATTGTTCGATTTTGGCAAAATTTGATCTGAAGCATTTTCTCTATAGTGAAACTTAAAATAAGGAGGTAGCCCGTTAACACTTCAAATTTTCGCATTTTAAGAAGCACTCTACTATTATAGTATAATACAGGTTTAGGCGGTGTATTTTATAATTATATTCTCTGTGGGTTAATTATATTAATTTATAATAAAACTGTTATCTTTTACAAACGATAGATAGAGATATTCGCTCCGATTCGGGCAGGGCTGAGGGCTTGTAACCCATCTATGTTAGAGAAAAACTGCCACGGGATTTTTTTCAAAAATATGATTTTTTAAATTTTTTTCAAAATTTTTAAATTTCGCGCATATGTGATATTGACGTGCAATAACTTAAAAACTATTTATCCTAGAGAACTATGGTTTTTGCTATTAAAAAAATCATATTTTTTTATCAAGTTTTATCAAATTAGTTTTGACAGTTTTTTCAAGTTGGCGGCGAAAAAATTTAAAGTAATTTTTCTCAAAAACTCAATTTTTTATCTTTATTTTATCAAAGTATGTGACAATGAGTAGAGATGTGTGTGAGTAGAGACCTGTGTGAATAAATATGTGTGTGAGTACACTGAAAGTGTACAAAATAAATTTTAAATTTATATGTCTCATAAGTTTAATATACCACGTAATGAGTATCATGTCTCTTTTGTTAGGGAATATTTAGGGATGCCAACACTTAATAATCGTAGAATATTTTACGATGTTTTAATTTTATTTAAAGTGTTGAATGATTATATTAACTGCCCACAATTATTATCCCTTATAAACTTTTATGTGCCACATTCTCAAACTAGATCTCAAATTCTTTTTAGCTTTACATCGCGTTTAAATAATTATAACGTTAACTATCCGATTAATCGCATGCTAACTTATGGTAATCGGTACAATGAATTTAATGACATTGATTTTTTTAATAGTTTCTTAAACAGTTTTAAAAATATTTTAAGACAAGATATATTTGTTTAGTATTACTATATTCATATGTATAAGATAAAATATTATTAAGATATTTTATATACTGTTTTCTAGTTTTCAAATTTGCAATTTATATGTAAATTGGGTTTATCCGTAAAATAAATAAATAAAAAAATTAAATAAATAATGAAAATATAATAAAAGTGGCGGGGCGCCCGGGCGGTGGAAGCACTTAATAGAAAAAATATTTTTCTTTCTGTGAATAATAATATTTGTCTTACGCAACTTTCTGCGCGCCAGGCCTGACGGATTTAAGAAAAGAATATTTCACTCCACCCTAATATTTATATTCTTATTTGAGTAGTCGTTTTATTTCATAAGATAGAGCAACTTCATTTAATTGCTGGTACACAGAGATAAATAATACAGGCCTACAAATTTAAACGTTTTTTTTCTTTGGATTAAATATTTATATATCAAGGGAGTATACAAACTGGTTCACTCCTGAGGTAAATACACTATTTTTTCCACTATCGACCACAATATTTACATAAAACTTAAATTTAAACCTGTATTCAAAACGAACTAATCTATTTTTGCAATTTCTTTTAAAATTAAATCAAGACATCCATGAATTGTGAAATGACATGTTTACGTTTTCAATTGTTTTTTATGGCCGTAGTATTTTAAATATGGCACGCAAATTTTTATAGTTTTTTTTATTTATTTTTATTTTTTATTTTTAGAATTGATCCTTATAATAAAAGTAATTTTTCCTGAAAACAATACGTTAATCGGAAATTTCTTTCAGATTTTTTCGATTTTTTAACCGCCTTAACTTTTTTGTTTTTGGGGGATACTTTCAAAAACAATAGGGGTCTTCCCCTTGTAGAACTTGATTTTTCCTGAAAATTTCAAGTCGATCGGATTATTCGTTCTTGAGTTATCGTGTTTACAAAAATCGTGACATCAGAGGGACAGACAGACGGACGGACTTTTTTTAAATTTTTTTTGAAAATTCGAAACTACCGTATAATATTATTCTAGCTTTGGCGCTGTGAATAATATATAGGCTAATTCGTTTAAACGTTATAATGATTCATCCTTAAAGCAACCTCCCGTTTTACGCTTCCCTACCCGCAACGCCCATACTTGGTTTCCCCTCTCACGTTCCGTTCCCCTTGCGGTCCATACTTTCAATATGAGTCAAGTATAAACGGATCATACTTTAATAACCATCCATTACTAAAATAATTGTTTTTGGCTTTATATTTTTTTATTTTTGGTTTTATATTTTTTTATGTTTTGGTTCTTGATGAAAAATGTACTCTTAAAAATGCATTTATTTATCTTTAAAACGGTTAAACCTGCGATTTAACACCACAGAAACTTTTTTGTGTATTTTTACATAAAAAAGTATTCCAACAACGATGGAGACACCGGCAACCTGGGAACGGTAACCCAGAAGCCATGTTCTCCAAAACAAATCTAGTAAACAGCCTAAAGTATGATCCGTTTATACGTGATAGTGACTCATATTGAAACTATGGACCGCGTGGGGAACGGATCGTGAAAGGGGAAACCAAGTATAGGCGTTGCGGGTCACGTTTTAATGAATTAGCCTATTATACTATAATAGTAAGCCTGACAAAGGAAACGAATAGTTAAGAGCTGGTGATCATTTTTATTTCATTATTTGCTCCCAGCTATATTTTATATTTGTCTTAAAGTACATTCAAATTAAGCTATTTGCAAATCGCCCATTTCTGGATCGGGTTTCTTTGGATGCTAGAAGCTTCGAAAAGGTGGTGCAATGGGGCCCCCGAAAAATATATTTTTAATTTACCGAATCAAACACATTACATCTAGTATATCTAGATAAATCTATTTTCAGAGTTTTACACAATTATTTAGTAGGCCAAGGGGTAAAAAAAGATTTTAAAATGTGTATTTGACATATGTCAACACTAAAAATTCTAATGAATTTTCATTTAATAAAAATGTCGTTTCACAAATACACGTTTCTTTAAAAAATTAAGTATCACATATGTCAAAGGCACTTTTTAAGGACTGTACTTACCCCTTGGCCCTAGAATTATTGCGTATAACTATGATAATAGCTAATTCTGAATGTAATAAATGTAATGTATATGACTGGGCAAGTTTAAAATGGATTCTTTTGGTAGCTCATTGCCAGAGTTTTGGAGCTTCTAGTACCCAAAGTAACAGGATCCGGAGCCTAGCAATTTGGAAATAGCTTAATTTGAATGTATTTTAAGACATATATAAAATACAGCTGGGAGAAAATAATGAAATAAAAATGGTCACCAGCTCTCAGACTACAAGCTGTTTGACTAGCAAGATCTTATCTATCTATCAGGTACACGACAAAAGTTTTATGCAAAAACCAGAAAATCGACCCGGTTTCGAATTGAAATTAATTTTTTTTACTCGACTGTTAAAACCCAAAAACCTTAGGAAGGTTTGTATAGATGGCCAAAAACAGCAAAATTTCATGCAGCAACCTCCTTGATCAGCTCTGAAACTAGCAGGATTTAAAAACTTTTATATCCCGACCTATTGTCCCAGGGGATCCATCCTACCATCTGGATGGTACTCTCGATCATATAACTTACAGCCAAAGCTATTTTTCACTGTACGAAATTGTAGAAACTGGTAAAAAGAATGGATCAAAAATTAATATTTAGATACATATTTTAAAATAAAAACGAATGGACCGGTAGGCTCTAAATGAATTCATGAAAAAAAAATAGGGTTGCAAGATGATCGAACTAAATCCACTCATACAGGCGCCATGGTATAGGTTTGGACGAGAAAAATATTGTTTTCAGAAAGTTATTACCGTTAGCATCAAATGTTGTACAATTTCTGTGCCGTTTGCAAGCACGTGAGCCGTGCTGGTACACAGAGATAAATAATACAGGCCTACAAATTTAAACGTTTTTTTTCTTTGGATTAAATATTTATATATCAAGGGAGTATACAAACTGGTTCACTCCTGAGGTAAATACACTATTTTTTCCACTATCGACCACAATATTTACATAAAACTTAAATTTAAACCTGTATTCAAAACGAACTAATCTATTTTTGCAATTTCTTTTAAAATTAAATCAAGACATCCATGAATTGTGAAATGACATGTTTACGTTTTCAATTGTTTTTTATGGCCGTAGTATTTTAAATATGGCACGCAAATTTTTATAGTTTTTTTTATTTATTTTTATTTTTTATTTTTAGAATTGATCCTTATAATAAAAGTAATTTTTCCTGAAAACAATACGTTAATCGGAAATTTCTTTCAGATTTTTTCGATTTTTTAACCGCCTTAACTTTTTTGTTTTTGGGGGATACTTTCAAAAACAATAGGGGTCTTCCCCTTGTAGAACTTGATTTTTCCTGAAAATTTCAAGTCGATCGGATTATTCGTTCTTGAGTTATCGTGTTTACAAAAATCGTGACATCAGAGGGACAGACAGACGGACGGACTTTTTTTAAATTTAAAAAAAAAGTTTAATTTTTTTTGAAAATTCGAAACTACCGTATAATATTATTCTAGCTTTGGCGCTGTGAATAATATATAGGCTAATTCGTTTAAACGTTATAATGATTCATCCTTAAAGCAACCTCCCGTTTTACGCTTCCCTACCCGCAACGCCCATACTTGGTTTCCCCTCTCACGTTCCGTTCCCCTTGCGGTCCATACTTTCAATATGAGTCAAGTATAAACGGATCATACTTTAATAACCATCCATTACTAAAATAATTGTTTTTGGCTTTATATTTTTTTATTTTTGGTTTTATATTTTTTTATGTTTTGGTTCTTGATGAAAAATGTACTCTTAAAAATGCATTTATTTATCTTTAAAACGGTTAAACCTGCGATTTAACACCACAGAAACTTTTTTGTGTATTTTTACATAAAAAAGTATTCCAACAACGATGGAGACACCGGCAACCTGGGAACGGTAACCCAGAAGCCATGTTCTCCAAAACAAATCTAGTAAACAGCCTAAAGTATGATCCGTTTATACGTGATAGTGACTCATATTGAAACTATGGACCGCGTGGGGAACGGATCGTGAAAGGGGAAACCAAGTATAGGCGTTGCGGGTCACGTTTTAACGAATTAGCCTATTATACTATAATAGTAAGCCTGACAAAGGAAACGAATAGTTAAGAGCTGGTGATCATTTTTATTTCATTATTTGCTCCCAGCTATATTTTATATTTGTCTTAAAGTACATTCAAATTAAGCTATTTGCAAATCGCCCATTTCTGGATCGGGTTTCTTTGGATGCTAGAAGCTTCGAAAAGGTGGTGCAATGGAGCCCCCGAAAAATATATTTTTAATTTACCGAATCAAACACATTACATCTAGTATATCTAGATAAATCTATTTTCACAGTTTTACACAATTATTTAGTAGGCCAAGGGGTAAAAAAGATTTTAAAATGTGTATTTGACATATGTCAACACTAAAAATTCTAATGAATTTTCATTTAATAAAAATGTCGTTTCACAAATACACGTTTCTTTAAAAAATTAAGTATCACATATGTCAAAGGCACTTTTTAAGGACTGTACTTACCCCTTGGCCCTAGAATTATTGCGTATAACTATGATAATAGCTAATTCTGAATGTAATAAATGTAATGTATATGACTGGGCAAGTTTAAAATGGATTCTTTTGGTAGCTCATTGCCAGAGTTTTGGAGCTTCTAGTACCCAAAGTAACAGGATCCGGAGCCTAGCAATTTGGAAATAGCTTAATTTGAATGTATTTTAAGACAAATATAAAATACAGCTGGGAGAAAATAATGAAATAAAAATGGTCACCAGCTCTCAGACTACAAGCTGTTTGACTAGCAAGATCTTATCTATCTATCAGGTACACGACAAAAGTTTTATGCAAAAACCAGAAAATCGACCCGGTTTCGAATTGAAATTAATTTTTTTTACTCGACTGTTAAAACCCAAAAACCTTAGGAAGGTTTGTATAGATGGCCAAAAACAGCAAAATTTTATGCAGCAACCTCCTTGATCAGCTCTGAAACTAGCAGGATTTAAAAACTTTTATATCCCGACCTATTGTCCCAGGGAATCCATCCTACCATCTAGATGGTACTCTCGATCTTATAACTTACAGCCAAAGCTATTTTTCACTGTACGAAATTGTAGAAACTGGTAAAAAGAATGGATCAAAAATTAATATTTAGATACATATTTTAAAATAAAAACGAATGGACCGGTAGGCTCTAAATGAATTCATGAAAAAAAAATAGGGTTGCAAGATGATCGAACTAAATCCACTCATACAGGCGCCATGGTATAGGTTTGGACGAGAAAAATATTGTTTTCAGAAAGTTATTACCGTTAGCATCAAATGTTGTACAATTTCTGTGCCGTTTGCAAGCACGTGAGCCATCCTAATAGAAGTAACCCTTACGCCCTAATTGTTTTTCAAAACCGGACTTGTTATGCATCAATCTTTTAAAAATGTTGCGTAGATTTGATTTCTGTTTCTAAACTCGGCATAGAGCCCAGTTTCATAGTAGCAATTGTTGTCAACCTGAGGTATTAGCACGTTCATTCTAAGGTGTATTCTTGTTGGTCTTTCATACTTGGAGGAAATAAAAGGGATTTTTTCCGGAAAAATTTAGAACTTACATTCAAGTCGATATTTAACGAAGAGATTTTGTACAAAAAGCACCCCGAATGTCGAAATTTGGGGGTAGTTCTACCTATTAGAAAATGAGGTTATCGTTAAATGAAATCTGGAAAAAATTTCTGACAATTCGTACATTTGGAGTTCTCTGATTGACCGAGGGCGTTAAGGGTGAGCAAGATTTTTATTGGTTGTGCAAGCTTGTGCAAGCTATTTGCTATTAGATAGTAGTAAATTTTTTTAGCTTTTTACTGGAGGGCTAAGTTCAATTTAGCCCCCCCCCCCCAAGGTTTTTTTTCATATAATTAACCAAGCTTTTTTTTTGGTTGTGCAAGGTTGCGCAACATGTGTGTAAACTACTTAGGTATTTTGTATTTTTCAACTGGGGGGGGGGGGGACAAAGTTGACCAACCCGTATTATAGATCGTTTAATATTCGTTTGATGATAAAAATGTCCCTTGATGAAATAAAAAAAAAATAGAGTAAAAGAAAAAAAAATAATAAAAATCAGACATTCTTTTTGTAACTGACGTGACATTTTGACACATGAAGTACAAATATCTCTCAATCTATAACTATATTTAAATGTTTTTTTTGATGTATATTACTTGCAATAGGAACTACTTTCCTCATGTCAAGTATCATTGTAAAGCTAATGATAGATTTCTTGCTACAGCAACTTTAATACCTGTATCTGACGGGACAAAAACACCCATCATTCGAGACTTGCTCACGTTTGTTTAAAATTCTGTTAGTTGTATGAGACTACAAAGTTATTTCT
Organism: Brachypterus glaber; assembly: GCA_958510825.1. Classification (NCBI taxonomy): domain Eukaryota; kingdom Metazoa; phylum Arthropoda; class Insecta; order Coleoptera; family Kateretidae; genus Brachypterus; species Brachypterus glaber. Next base: position 31,897,881 of record OY294049.1, read on the forward strand.
TTTATACAAAATGTATATTTGACGTGAAGAGCCTGTATTTTAATTAAAAAACCAGGTGTTAAGATAATTTTTTTAATTCATAATCCCTAATGAAACAACTTATAACGCAACCTGATTTTTTTAATAATTTATTTTTAAATTTACACAAAAAAACACGGCTTTCCCTTATTAGGCCTTATATTAACAAAAATCGCGTCAAAGAGGTCTTTCGGATTCGGATTCCTGCATGTCTTGGTGTTATTAATCTACCCAATCCAAATCCCACCCGCTCGTTTTTCAAAGTTATGCTCATATTAAAAAATATATAAAATACCAAAAAAAAAAAACTAAAAACCATTAAAAAACTTATAAAAAACAAAAAAAATCTAAAAAATATTATCGTAACTTAGAGATTAAGAGTAAGTTTTTATCTTAATACGACAGGATCTTTTATTGTTTCATTTAACTTTTTTTTGGTTCCAAAAGAATGGCCTAAATATTTATTTCAGGGTGTTTCGTTTTGAAATGGGACATCCTGTTTTTTTTTAAATTTAACTTGAAAAGCATATGACATTATTAATACAACTAAAGTTTACTTAAATATACGTATATTAATGCATCTTAACGGCAAATATAATACCAGAAGATTACAAAATAGTGAATTCAAGAGTAATATTTATTGGGGTGGAGCGACAAAAATATATTTTATTAAAATTCAGGATGACTATATGCGGAAAAGGGAACGTTCAAGTATTACGTAACGCTCCTAGGGGGGGGGGTCATTTCAAAGTGTTACGCCCATCTTAATTTTAGGAAAATAGCATTACAGGGGGGGGTCCAAAATGAACAAAATTTGCGTTACGTAATACTTGAACGTTCCCAAAGTTGATTTTTGTTTTTGTGAATTAGATACTGTTCAAAATCTGGGTTCGTCGTGACGTAATCTTTGGCTACTGTAACCCACCAGGCTACATTCGAATATCATAAAAAAATATTGTTTATTTATTTAGAAGTTACTCATCAAATGCAATAATATCTTTTGTGAGGTGCCAGTTTAGGTTAGTCTATTCTAAATAATCGAGTCAAACTCATGTAGAGATTTTCCGAGACTCCCTTTGTGAGTTTAGGGCTTGTCTGCTGAAAATTGTAAAAGAGTTTTACAAAAGCTTAGGAAAACTTGCCAGTGTGATGAGTTAGTAAGCTGGGCAAATACCGTTCAAAATTAAAAATTGTTTTTGTTTTTAAATAATAATTTTAAATCGTAACCGCTGCATAATAAAATAAACATATTAATAAAAAGTGTTCTATATAAATTGGATTAAAACCCATGTTCTATAAAGATAAGTTATTGGTGTAAACTAACGTTTTACCAGAATACGCTGAATTATAATAATACAGTACTGCAAGGTCCTGCTTCAGGCATGCGAATATATGATTTTGGATAATTCGACTATGCTGTACTTAGTTTTTTCCATCACTTCAGGATTTTGCGTAATTATAAAAAGAAAGCTTTAAAATGAATAAAAAAAATAGATTATTGCAAAATTAGAAAGAGTATTTCTAGGAATTGTTCGATTTTGGCAAAATTTAATCTGAAGCATTTTTTTAGGATATCTAACTCAGTTTCAGGTTAATTCCAAAAGATGTCTCTAGGTTGGTCCGGAAATGAGCCCTAAGGAAGCTACGGCCCTTTAAAATTGTAATAAAAATAAGGTGTTTAATTAATAACTATACTAGTATTAATAAGGGCAATAAGTTTATGTGAATTTATTTTTTTGAATTTATCCAGAGGCGTGCCTAAACGAACAAAATATGTGAGGCTTAACACATTTTTGCCGCAAACTTTTTTATGTGTAGTTGTTTTTGGATTTTTTTTTAAATATAAATTTTCTGAGTAAAAATACATAAAAAATGTCATATGCATATCATACACTGTGCTCCCGTTTTCAAAAAAAAATTAATGTTTTTAATTTTAATGTTTATGTTTATGTTTGTTTTTAACCTCGTACTATTCTACTTAATTAAGCATCCCCTAAGTCCAGGACTTGTGTGGGCTAGTAGTAGAGGGAACCACCGGCTTTAATTGACTTTCGAACCAATATATCTTCGCCAAATTTCAATTAATAATTAACTAAAAAAGGCAATCGGCGCCAGTGAGGTTTGAACTCACGATCATTAGATCAGTGTCAGGCTATATCGATGCCATTGACCGCTGAGCTAAATCTCCCATTAAGAGGAAGTAACATTTTGTGCCACCAAAAACGTTACTTTTTAAAAGGCTATTACTGCTTTAATATTAAATTTAGGTGTTTACTTTTTTGCTCAGTTTTAAATGAAGAATCACCCTACAGAACTAAAATTTTATTGATGTTCTTATCCCCATTCAATATGACAGCTTGGAAGGGCTCATTTCCGGACCACCCTTTATAGAATTTTTTTTTCATATTTTTGGATGTAGAATCACCTTACATTTTGGCATGGCAGTTACTGATCACCCTGTATATAGGCTTTACAATGACATCCCATTTGATTTAAAATTTAAAAAAATAAATATGTTAAGGGTGTCAGGAGCGGAGGGTGAGAAAAATTAAAATTAACTTATTTCGTAGAAAATAATCAGGCAGCAACTTTTGGGGCACAGTGTACAGTACAGGCTGTAGATACTTAAGTATAATATTCTCCCTAAAATATTTAACTTATTTAATAGAGTAATAATAATTATAATTATAATTATTTTGCAAGAATTTGCATTACAATTACTGCATGCCACTGGTTTTTATTTTTTTTAACTATCTTTCACCTATGTAACACCTTTGCAATTTTCACATGTTAGAGGTACATAAGTGTTAATCCATATTTTTTTGGTAGGTGTAACTTCAAGGCGTGGTTTTGAAACCCACCCTCAAATAATTAATATTTTTTTTTGGCCACCAAAAAATATATTTTGTAGTGCTAATGCTCTGCTCATCTTTTGTTAATTTTGCTTTTGCTTTACTATTTAGTATATACTATATTGGTATACCAATTCTACCGGTAGTATTTGTTTTATTTTGTAACTAAGTTGAGCATAAAACCACGATCTTAATGAATCCTTTAGGTTTGTATATGTACAGTTAGAGAGTGGTAAATCTACGTAGTCTATAGACTGTTTGTTTGTCTGCATGCTTTACTCTTAATTACGTCGGCACATAGTACTACTAAGAGTTTAGTTTAGTTTATTGTTTATACTCGTTCTGGGACCTTTTTATAAAGTTGTTTTATACCTTATTAGAGTGATAACATTTGCAGAAAATTTAATTTAAATAATATGAAATATTTTATATTGCTTCTTTCTAATATTTCCAATGTATTAATATCATCGTAGAAATGACCATGTTTTTTTCACATTTTTCGACGTTCTAGACTTTTCTGATTCAGTTAAAAACAATTGCGTCTGTCTGTAAACTCGATAAATCCATTTCTAGAAAATATATTGACAAGCGGTTTTTTACATATAGTTCCTTGGCTTAGTTTTCCGGCTTTCGCCAACCCAAAAATTTACTACTGCTACTACTACTATATTGTTCCTTATCATTTTTCGAGGGACGAAAAATTGGGTAAAACTAATTTTAGAGTTTTTTTTGGCTATAATTAGTTATTATTGTATTTTATTAATTTAGCGCTTAAATGAAAGACTTTTTTAAACTGCTCAAAAAAAATTATGAACAATTTTATTCTAAAATGCATTGTTTTTGAGATATTTATGTTTTATGTATTATGTTTGTTTTTAACCTCGTACTATTCTACTTAATTAAGCATCCCCTAAGTCCAGGACTTGTGTGGGCTAGTAGTAGAGGGAACCACCGGCTTTAATTGACTTTCGAACCAATATATCTAGGGAGTACGCCTTCGCCAAATTTCAATTATTAATTAACTGAATGAGGCAATCATTAGATCAGTGTCAGGCTATATCGATGCCATTGACCGCTGAGCTAAATCTCCCACATACATATTGGTGTAGTAGTGGTGGTAAAATGGTTTTTTAGCATACCTATTATCCAATTTCATTTTTATTTTTTAAATTAAAGCTCTTTTTAAGCCCTATAAAAAATTATATACAGTTTTTTTACTAGAATATAACGTTTTGGAGATATATACTTTTAAACTTTAATAAATTATACAACTTACAAGTATATTGATGGTTGCCTATTTATTTATTTATTTATTTATTTATTTATTTATTTATTTATTTATTTATTTATTTATACTCTTTAGGAAGCCAATTAATTAGGTGTCTTATACCACGGAGTGTTATCATACAGTAAATGGTTTTACACAAATTTCCTTTTCATAACGTTTCAAATTAGTCCCTAGTGCGGATGTTTTAATAAGATGCTTGCAACTATTCATCTAGTTGTCTGCATGCTTTACTCTTAATCTTAATTACATCTTACTAACTGGACTGATTTAGTAATCACATAGTAGATTACCTAGAGACATGTTAGGAAATTCGGAAAATTGAGAATAGTTTAAAATAAACATCAATTTAATTAAATACACTGTCAGGAAAACGTTTACACATTCGAAATCGTTTTAAAATATTTTTCCTGAAATTTACACAATTTTACACATTTTAACAGCTTTACGTGTTAATTCAGGTCTACACGGACGTATCTGTAAACGTTTTATGTTGTTCGGGTAGTGTAGTTAATAAGTATATATTTTGAATAATTTAGTAAAATCAGGATCAGAATTATTATACCTTATAACTTTTTTATCAAGTGTTTGATGTATATTTAGATTTATATACAGGGTGTTTCCTATTTACGTTCCGTAACTAACTGCTGATATTCCTAAAGATATTTAAAACAAAAACTATAAACATGGATCCGGAAACTATTACATTTTGATATAAAGGTTTTGATATACATTGTATCATACGATTCATATAATATTGCAACTTTAAATTATTTGATTTTTTAAATGTTTCTCATCTATTTAAAACAATTATCGCATACTTTTTTTTTAATTTATTTATTTTGAACAGTGAGAAGTTCCATGATTTATCGCCGTAGCCCCAAGCTGGAAGTCGACTTATCTATGTCTTGGTATTTGAAAACACACTTTAAAATTTTTTTGTTTCTTTTTTTAGAAGCAATAATTATTGCTACGTAACCGATTATAATGGATTACGTAGGTCTGCACATGCAAAAATTGCACTATTTTTACATACAGTGTGGTCCAAAAGTCACCCCCCCCCCCCTTTAACTTTTGAACGAGTTGAGATATAGACTTAAAATTTAGAACTCTTAAATAAGACAACTTAAACTATCTTTTAGCATATATTTGATATTTTCAGCTCTTAAAATGTGGGTAGGGGGGCATGGGGGGACATTTTTTTAAATGGAAAGGGGGGTCGTGTGATACATCATTTTAAAGCTTATAAAATTCTCTATTTAAACTAATATTTTTAAAAAATTTTAAAATGTTTTTTAAGGTTTTGATTGTCCAATTTTTTGTGCTATAACATTCGATTTTTTAAGTTTTTTTTTTATAAATTTTTATTTATGTCAACTAAAATTAGTTTAAAAGTATAATTAACATTTTTTTATGGTGAAATTAGGCATTTTAAAAAAATTATTTGTTTTTTTTTAGAATTTTGACATTAATACCCATTTTCAGCCCAATTTTTTTTTTTAATTTAAAAATATAGAATTAAATGGATAATTTTATAAGCTTTAAAATGATGTATTACACGACCCCCCTTTCCATTTAAAAAAATGTGCCCCCATGCCCCCTGCCCACATTTTAAGAGCTGAAAGTATTAAATATATGCTAAAAGATAGTTTAAGTTGTCTTATTTAAAAGTTTCAAATTTGAAGTCGATATCTTAACTGGTTGAAAAGTTAAGAGGGGGGGGGTGACTTTTGGACCGCTCGAATATTAAAATCTCTGAAACTTTTTTGCTTTTTAATATATATAGATAAATAAAAAAATATTTAAAGAAAAAATCCGTTCTTTTAAAGAATTAAATTCGAGAAAATGTTTCTTTTTATAATTTTTATTATCTTTTAAACTTGTACTAAAATGTTTTCAAAACTAGCAACTTTGATGGTAAATATTTTGCGACTTGTGCGTAAAATGGATTTCCATCCTTTTTTTTAATATGTACTATATCTAAATAAAACACATACAAATTATTTAAAAAAAAAATAACAGGAATAATTTAATCAAAGTTTTAAAAATCCTGAAAATTTGGATTTTCAGTCCAATTTTTTGGTCGTTGGGGATGAATGGAAAATTCTGTAATTTTTATTTATGTCCACCCTTAAAATTAGGGTTAATTTTTATTCGATAAAACAAAACTTTGGTGATTTATATAATTTTACATTGACTATAAAATGGCGGATTAATTTTTTTTGTTTAACTTCCGGCTTCTCCTGAAATAACTTGACTTATGATTTTTAAATGGAACACCCTGTATATTTTTACATATTTTAATTTAGAATTGAATCCTGAGTACAACCATCTGTCAAATGTTGACAGAACATGTAATTTTATATTTCACCCTCGCTGTGGGACTCTCTTCGAACGTTTTAATGTGCACACTGATCGTCATAGCGCGCCCGTCTGCTGCCGCCGCCGACACGGCATACCAAACCACGTCCACCGAGCAGCACGAAAGTGCTGCCTGAGTACATCCTGCTGCTGCGTCGTCTTACGCCGAGAGCCGAGAGCGCGTGATCGTCGTGTCCGAGATTGATTTTATAACGGATTCGATTTTCGATTTACCGACGTCTGATCGCAGACCGCTCCACATTCAGGCTTCCGACGACGAACCACAGAGCAGCGGGATACAAATTCTGTGGTGGACAAGGGCTGTGTGCTGCTTTTTACCAATAAAGACGGTTTAAAATTTACGAGCCATTATCGTCGATATCATCGGCGTGCACTTAAAAATTTTTTTACATGCGACCTCAGAGCAGGTGAGACTACCCGCTGAATTTAAGCATATCATTAAGCGGAGGAAAAGAAACTAACTAGGATTCCCTCAGTAGCTGCGAGCGAACAGGGAAGAGCTCAGCACCGAATCCCGCGGCCGATACCGGACGCCGGGAAATGTGGTGTTAGGGAGGATCCGTTTATCTCGAGATCGTACGGTGCGTCCAAGTTCTTCTCAAACAGAACAAAGAGGGTGCCAGGCACGTAGCGACCTCCGTCTATTTCGGGAGGATCTCTCCTCAGAGTCGAGTTGCTTGAGAGTGCAGCCCTAAGTGGGTGGTAAACTCCATCTAAGGCTAAATATGACCAGGAGACCGATAGCGAACAAGTACCGTGAGGGAAAGTTGAAAAGCACTTTGAAGAGAGAGTTCAAGAGTACGTGAAACCGTTCAGGGGTAAACCTGAGAAACCCGAAAGTTCGAATGGGGAAATTCAATCGCGTCTCGGTGCTCGGCTGCAAACGGCGGCTCGTGACGGTGACGGTCCTCGGACTTTGTTCGCGTCCGGCCCGCGGTACTCTCGCCTTGCTATTCTCGGCGATCGGACCTAGTGCCGTTCCCTACCCCCGTGCGAGTGCTGCCCGCGGTGCTCTCCGACAGACTTTTGAATGCCGATCTGCGACGCTATAGCTTTGGGTACTTTCAGGACCCGTCTTGAAATACGGACCAAGGAGTCTAGCATGTTGTTTGGGAATTTATCGGCCATGTGCCCAAAGACTTGGCACTTAAAGCATTGTGTGAGTCCCAGCCAATATAAATCCTGCCTAGTGACAGTAGTTTTTTCCTAGCATCCGGGTTGCATTCAATAACCCAATCAGTAGGGTAAAACTAACCTGTCTCTTGACGGTCTAAACCCAGCTCACGTTCCCTATTAGCGGGTGAACAATCCGACGCTTGGCGACGTCTCTATGAACGCTTGGCCGCCACAAGTCAGTTATCTTGGTGAAAACTCTTTAAGCCAAAAGGCTCGATAGGCCGTGCTTTCGCAGTTCCTGTCGAACTACCCGCCTGGCAGTGTCCTCGAATCGGATCACACAGGGAGCGTAAGTCGGCATCCGTGGTGACGCACGATGACCCCGGCAAGCGGACCGCCCTATAGCGACCACGTCGACCCAGAGCGGGCACCCCACTCGGTGCGCCACTCTACATGCTTGGTTCCAGAACACCGTGACAGTCGCCGCCGTGTAGGCGAGCGACGCACGCGTTCCGCCTCACCGAGTAAGTGAAGAAACGATGAAAGTAGTGGTATTTCACCGGCGACAACTTTCGCCGTCTCCCACTTATGCTACACCTCTCATGTCTCCTTACAGTGCCAGACTAGAGTCAAGCTCAACAGGGTCTTCTTTCCCCGCTAATTTTTCCAAGTCCGTTCCCTTGGCAGTGGTTTCGCTAGATAGTAGGTAGGTACAAGAGAGGAACCCATGGACAAAGGACTTGATGTGCCTTTGTCCCCAACTACCCCTGATACCCTGTCTAATAAGAAGAAGAAAATTGGACTTTTTGGACTTTTGGACAAGATAAGCGAAGGTAGGTTTTGGGCTGCAAATCGCACAAAGTGCGCTAAGGGGTACCTTTTTAATTATCCCCTTTTTGTGGGCAAGTTTGGTGGGCAGTATTTGGAACCTTTGGAGTTAATGCGATACAGCTGTGGCGAGGAGCCACATTGTTTAGGTTTTGATGGGAGGGTTTGTGCCAGCCTTATATAAGAAATTGACTTGAAATATCATTTAGTGGTCTAAGTTTTGGATGAAGTATCGGGGCTAAGGGGTTCACCGAGAATTAGTGAAGCCCTTGTTCTAGGAATTTGAAATCTGGGACATCTGAAAAGTCTGTGCTGGGGGTTGTCGACTGTACCGCATTGGGGACAATTCGGATCAATGGCTTTACCGATCCTTTAAAGGTGGCAGGTGAAATTTCAGTGACTGAAAAGGAGCTGGACAAGGTTGTGTGATAAGGAAGGAGCGGGATCTATGTTTAACCAGAGGTCTAGGGCTGGGATGAGCTGGTGCGCCTGTCTACCCTTGGGGGAAATATTCCAACGAACAACGTCAATATAGTGAAGGAAGTCCTGTCTTTCCAGTGTGAGTCCAAGGTGAGAAGTCCGTCCGTGTGTCTTAAAAAGAGCTTTGGCTCTGATTTCGGAGAGCTGAATGAATAGGGGGGTGCTTCGTGCAATGACGCAAAGAGTCTCTGAAGGAGTTGATGAATACGCCCGGAGAATTGTACGCAGGCAGACCACGTGGGCCCGGGATAAGAGCTGAAAGATACTGACGTTCTCTAGCCGGTGTCCCAGGATGGTTATACCATAGCTAAGGATCGGCACGACAACGCAGTCGAAGATGGTTTGGTGGGAGTTAGGTACGTTGCCGCCGTAGGTACTTATGAAGACGTACCCTGGTGAGAGGAGAGATACCGATTCGAATTGAAGGATTCCCTTAACCACCATGTAGGTGGTTTTGGAATTGATATTTGAAGTTTGTTTTTAGAACACCACTCATTTACTAAGGAAAGGGCCTCGTTAGCTCTGGTTTCCAGGTCAGTTCTGGAGTTACCGTGAACCACGAGAGCCTTGTCGTCGGCAAAAGCTATCACATCTGAAAAGTCTGTGATGGGGGTTGTCGACAATTCGGGTCAATGGTTTTACCGATCCTGTAAAGATGGCAGGTGAAATATCAGTGACTGGAAAGGAGTTGGACAAGGTTGTGTGATAAGGAAGGAGCGGGATCTATGTTTAACCAGAGGTCTAGGGCTGGGATGAGCTGGTGCGCGTGTCTACCCTTGGGGGAAATATTCCAACGGGTCTGCAATTTTTCAATGGAAAAATCCTAAGTGTTCGAACAACTTCAATGTAGTGGAGGAAGTCCTGTCTTTCCAGTGTGAGCCCAAGGTGAGAAGTCCGTCCTTGTGTCTTAAGAAGAGCTTTGGCTCTGATTTCGGAGAGCTGAATGAATAGGGGGGTGCTTCGTGCAATGACGCAAAGAGTCTCTGAAGGAGTTGATGAATACGCCCGGAGAATTGTACGGACGCAGTTGAAGATGGTTTGGAGGGAGTTAGGTACGTTGCCGCCGTAGTTACTTATGAAGACGTACCCTGGTGACAGGAGAGATACCGATTCGAATTGAAGGATTCCCTTAACCACCATGTAGGTGGTTTTGGAAATTGATATTTGAAGTTTGTTTTTAGAACCCCACTCATTTACTAAGGAAAGGGCCTCGTTAGCTCTGGTTTCCAGGTCAGTTCTGGAGTTACCGTGAACCACGAGAGCCTTGTCGTCGGCAAAAGCTATCACATCAACGAGTACAGGAAATTGCATGTTGATCAATTCGTCAAGAAAGATGTTCCAGAAGAACGAACCCAACAGAGAACCCTGGGGGCAAACCTTGTCAACGAGATGTTGAAAGGCGGAATTGATGGCAGAAAGAATAATCGACCTGTCTGAGAGATAGCTCTTGATTAGATTGAAGATCTTGTGAGGAACGTTTCTAAGGTGAAGTTGTTTAAGTATTGTCGGCCAAAGAATATTGTTAAATTCGCCCTGAATATCGATAAAGTGTATTTACAATTGTGTAAGTGTACAGACTGAAGGACGTGTGTCATGGCGTCTGTTGTGCTAATTCTGGGGCCGAAACCGTGTTGACGGGGGGAGAAAAAGGTGTCTTCTGTTGTGTGCTTGAAGAGCTCTAATTGAATACGTTCAAGTGTTTTTCCAAGCTCAGAAAGGAGGGTGATGGGTCTTAAGTATTTAAGATCAGAAGCATCTTTGTCGCGGGCTTTAAGGATGGAGATCAGGTTACCGGTTTTCCTAGGTTTGGGGAAATAGCCGAGGTTGAAACAGGTGATCGGAGATGAGATTATAGATAGAATTAAGGTAAAGTCTGTGGAGATCTTTTTGGATTCTGACGTAGGAGGATTTAGGTTTGAAAGGTTTGTAGACGGCGGGCATGTCGTTAATGTCCAGTATTTTGTCGGTGTCAAGGTTACCTGTGAAAGTGGGTGCAAGTTCTCTAAAGAGGGCTACTGATTCAGTGTCGGTGGTGGGATCGTCAAGCGAGACGAGTTTAGATATGGTTGCCTGAAGGGTTAACGGAATATCGGTGGAATGTTCCCCTGGCGCTGTAGGGACTGAATTAAGAGTGTGCTTAATTTTGAGTTTATTTGAAGAATATTTGTGAATATAACCCCAGGGAGATTCAGTCAGACTGTCGTCAACGAGCCTGTCCCAAGAACGGGATTCGCTTCGGAAACGGCTGCTCTGTAAATACGAACCGCTTCCTGGAGCCGGGCGTGGAGAAACTCCGGGTCCTCTGTTTCTCTAGAGGTTCCTCCGGCAGGTCGGTAAAAATGTTGTGGAAAAACAACAATAAAATTGAAACAGCTGAAAATAAACCTAAACAAATATGGGAAATAATTAATTCTGAGCTTGGACGAAATAAAAAACCCCAACAAATAAAACTTAAAGAAAATGATCAAGTAATAGATGACCACAATGAAATTTCTAATAAATTTGGAAAGTACTTTTCAACGGTAGCTCAAGAGAAAATGGAAGGATATTTTCCAAATCAGTTATCGTCAACATGTACAACCTCGGGAATTTTGGACTACAGCATCGCTTATGACCCAGTCGATAGCAACGAAATTAAACAAATCATACAAAACCTAAAAAACAAGAAATCAAGTGGAAGCGATGGCATCTCAACGAAAGTCATAAAAAGTGTGAGTGAAGTTATCGCCGAGCCTTTGGCTATGCTTATAAACAAAAGTGTCTACAGTGGGAAGTTTCCAGATACCATCAAGCTAGCAACCGTAATTCTAATCTACAAAAAAGGAGAATCGACAACGAGGGAAAATTACAGACCAATATCTCTATTAAGTATCTTTTCAAAAATTTTCGAGCGAGTAGTTTATAACCGATTAGTAAAATATATAACAAGGTTTAAAATTCTATCAAACACACATCACGGTTTTAGGGAAGGTAGATCAACAGAATCGGCATCTTTTCATTTTGTAGAATATCTCCACAATACACTGAATGTAAGAGAGAGAACGAGATATGAAGGGGGGGAAAACGTGTGCGATAATTTCTTACGGTTTAAAAAAAGGGTTAAGAATGTGTAGTGATTAACGAATTACGGGCCTTTAATCCATCCATCCATCCCGATTAACCTACTTACGAGTTGAACGAGATGAAGAAGAGACAGCCAAGATACGTATCTACCACGCCGGGATTCTAACCAAACAAGTAAGTCCTTTTTCTCCAAATTCCTTGTTTTAGAAACAACATTTGATCCTTACGAGCCTAATTTTGATCCTTTCATGCCTATGGTCCTTTATACAGTACATTTTTTTATAATTTTCACTTTAAAAAATTTTGGTGGGAAAATTACATTTGGAGGTTAAATTTTTGGTAAAATCATTTGTTTCGTCAAAATAAGCAGAAAAAGTAGGAAAGTACAGGATATCCTTGCAAAACTTTCAAGTAAACGTGTTTTACGACAGGCTTTCTGAAGGTAATTCAAAAAATAAATCATCAAAACAGGGGTTTATTGACATATATTTTTTCGGGTAATTTCTGGTTTTTCGAGCTTATTTGGTGAAAAGTGGTAGTATAAGTGGTTAGCTTTACTTACAAAGAGGCCTTACATTGAGTTTCATAGCTGTAGAGATACACTTATTCGAAAAAAAAAAAGAAAAAAAAAACACACTACATTAAACGTCTATTTGTGTATATTTGACTGGCTCAAACCAGTAGGTGTTGAGTAATTTAGCAAAAATATCCAGCATAAGCTCCAGTTCTGTCCGTTAAACGTATTACTTTCTTTCCAGATAGGTTTCGGGGCTCAAAATCTTTCAAAATCTTTCAAAATTGACATTTTGGGTTTCTCGTTCAACGTAATCCAAGTTAGTTCTTTCGAGGGCTTGAATTACAAACACATATCACTTTGTGCATAAAATAAGGCTTTCTCTACTTACAGGGGAAACTACAAGAAGCCTTACTCTTTCTAGGCTTGAAAAATAACAAAAATTTTACTGATAACTGTTACAATTATTTACTTTCAAATAAAACATTATAGGAAATTTGGCATTATCTTTTCAACTTGCTTACATCTTGTGGCTATACTGGGTAATTCTCTTTCACAATACACTGTATAGAACGAGATTCATTGTTTATTAAAAATAAACATAATACTTTTTGACGTTTCTCAAAATTTGGCTATTGCACCGGCAACGGACAACCGCCCGTACGAATAAGCCAGTGCAGTACAAATAAGCATTCTTTCTAAATAACACTTTTGGCATAAAACCATTCTTTCACGGTTCTTACCTGTGCCATTCGGGTATTAGTTATCTTTCAAATACCACGAAAATATTTACTTACAAAAACTACATTTGCATTTAATTTAAAATAAATTTAAATTAAAAATGAATGTCGAGGAACAAGTTCTTAATCAAGAACAACTATTTCATTTGGATAGACTAAAGCGGATCCAAACAGCTGCACGAGCAGCTGTCGCTGATGTATCCAAATTGGAAGAGTTCAGAGTCAAGTTTGGACTACATTAGATGCATCATCACTAAGGAGGGCCAAACAGAGGCAGTTAAAAAGCAAGAACTTTCAAGACTTAAGGAGTTTATGGCTGCAGCTGATGAAATATTTTGGGAGGTTCAAAAACTTCACAGTGAATTTTTTGGCAACCAACAGCAATCACAAAAGTCACGTATAAATCTTCCCACGTTAGATATCCCTAAGTTTGACGGTTCGCATGAAAACTGGCCACACTTTCATGACACATACTGCTCGCTTGTGCATACCAATGGTGCCATTAGTGACATCGAAAAATTTACGCATTTAATCAATTCATTGCGAGAACCGGCACTTTCTATTGTCAAGGCCATTCCTCTTTCTTCGTCCAATTATATAATTGCTTACAATACCTTGTGTCAACGTTACAAAAATAAACGTATCATTGCACAAAAATACTGGTCTAATATCTGCATTCTGCCAGATAAAAATCCAAATACTTCCACAGCACTTTTCAAAACTTTGAGTATAATCTCAGAAAGTCTAGCTGCATTGGCACAACTTGGTCTTCCGACCTCGGAGTGGTCATTTATTCTTGTGGATACTTTGTTTAAAAGAATAGATAAAGGCTTGTGTAGTAAATTTGAGGACACAAGGATGGACGATTCCTTTCCCACTTTTGATGAGTTAAAGACTTTCTTGGAGAGCCATGCAAAGGCATTAGAGTCGGTAGACTTACTAGTAGCCAAAAGGCCACCTGAGACTATTGACAAGAAACCAGTTCAAATTTCTTACAAAAATTCTCAAAGTCAAAGTCAAGGGCAAAGGCCCTACCGTCAAGGCTCTTATTCCTTTGCACAGTTTTCGGGAAATACCTATTTGCAAAGTAAATGTCCGTGTTGCCAGGCTAAACACTCATTGTTTAAGTGTGAAACTTTCAAATCAAAAAACGTTTATGATCGCCATAGTTTTATTAAGTCAAACAAGCTTTGTTTCAACTGTCTTGGGCCTCATCCAAGAAACCAATGTGCTTCCAAGTCCATTTGCAAGGTCTGTCAGCTTAACTCACACCACACCTTACTGCATTTTGAGCAAACTACTAGCCCTGTTGCCCAAACAAGCACGGAACCCACGGGTTCCGCTGGATTGGAACCCAGTCTAGTAGGGGCAGTAAATATTTCAACGAATATTGCTTCAAGAGAATATTCGGTTCTTCTTTCTACTGCGCTTGTGCAGGTAAAGGATAGGTATGTTAACCATCACACGGTTCGAGCAATGATAGACGGCGGTTCCATGTGCTCTATTCTTTCGGCTGGTTGCGCCAAAAAATTGCATTTGAATTTAAAGCCTACACAAAGAAAAATAAAGTGGCTTAATAATGTTTCTTCCAATAATGTACAGGGGGTTGCAGAGTGCAACTTACGTTCCTTAAAGGACCGCAAAACATAGTTACAAGGTCAATTGCATGGTCATTCCTTCCATATGTAGTCGTTTACCTTCCAAACCGATTACAATTGCTCCAGGTTCTTACATTAAGGGTATTTCTCTTGCAGATCCTTCCTTTAATGTACCTGCTGAGATAGAGATGTTGTTAGGCGCTGAAGTCTACTCACAAATTATGTTGGGGGGTATGGTTAAAGGTTCCGCAGGGGAACCAGTAGCCTTTAAATCGACATTGGGCTATATTCTATGTGGTATAGCGCCATCTTCAAACGGCACATCTAACATAGAAACCTTACATTCCTTTTCTACTTTTGAAGCAGACCTTAATACAACCTTGAAGCGTTTCTGGGAGACTGAAAATCCCCCATTCAAGGTCATTGAGTCTCCTGAAGATATACTTGCGGAAGAGGACTTCAAATCAATTTTTTCCAAGGATTCTTCAGGCAGATTTGTTGTGGCACTACCTTTCAAAGAGGCACAACCTGACTTGGGTAACTCTTATGATGCTGCAAAAAACAGATTTCTAGGATTGGAAGCTCGACAAAAATGAAGATTTAAAAAAGGAGTATCATGCCGTCATGCAGGATTACTTGCAGAATAATTACATGGCACCCGTCCCGGGGGGCGAGGCTCTTGCAAACTCACCAGGTCACTTCATACCACATCATTGTGTGATGAACCCTAGCGCTACTACTAGCCGCACTAGAGTGGTGTATGACGCATCCGCCAAAACTACCAACGGGAAAAGCCTTAACGACGTCTTGCTGACGGGACCCAGACTTCAACTTGATCTTCCTGCTATGCTTTTATCTTTTCGAGCTCCCGCAGTCGTTTTTACTGCAGACATAAAAGGTATGTTCTTACAAATACGAGTTCGAGAAGACCATCGTAAATACTTAAGAATTTTATGGCGCTTCGAGAATACAAAACCCATACAAGTTTTTGAGTAACAAACGGTCACGTTTGGGTTAAATTGCTCACCATTTTTAGCTCAGCGTACGATTAAGCAACTTGCTAACGATGGCCAAAATTCCTTTCCTCTTGCTTCAAAGGTACTAAATGAGGGAACTTATGTTGACAATGTGGTATATGGCAGTCATTCTGTTCAAGATTGTCTAAAAATACAAAGTCAACTGTTAGCATTGCTAGACTCTGCAGGCTTTGAACTGAGAAAGTGGTCCAGCAACGATCCAAAGTTGTTGGAACATCTTCCAGAGAAGCTCAGGGATACTTCCACGTCACACTCATTGGACGATTCAAACACCTTTATTAAAATTTTAGGTATGCAGTGGAACCCGTCCACAGATTGTTTTACCTACAAGGTAAATGTCTGGGATGGTCCCTGTACAAAAAGAACCATCTTGTCGGAAATAGCTAGGATTTTCGATCCGGTTGGCTTACTTTGTGCTCTTTCATTACTTACAAAACATTTGATGCAGAGGCTGTGGATTCTAGGCATCGAATGGGACGAAGAACCTCCTTCAGATATTTGTAGGATCTGGGAAAAGTACAAATCGGAACTTTCACTTCTTTCAAACCTGCAAATACCTCGAAGGGTAATTTTTAATGACGTCATATCCCGTGAAGTACACGCTTTTTGTGATGCTTCTATAGTGGGTTATGCAGCAGTCATTTACTTTCGTCACACACTTTCTTCCGGGGAGATTAGGGTCACACTGGTGACTGCGAAATCAAAAATTGCACCGGTAAAGAAACTTTCGATACCACGCCTTGAACTTTCTGCTGCCTTACTGAGCGCTGAACTGATAAAGTCAACTCTTGACATTTTTAAATCGGAGTTTACAGCAGACAAAGTTTACGCGTGGACAGACTCGTCTATTACCCTATCCTGGATAAGAGCACCTTCATACAAGTGGAAGGTGTTCGTCTGCAATCAGGTAGAATGCATTCAGGATATGGTTCCCTCTCAACATTGGCACCATATACCTGGATCTGAGAACCCGGCTGATTGCGCGTCCAGAGGGCTGCTTCCAAAGGACCTTTTGGAAGCTTCCACTTGGTGGAGGGGCCCAACTTGGCTCAGTCTTTCCAAGGAGTTATGGCCTTCTTCTGGCAACTTTCCTGACATCCCCAATGATGTGGACAGAGAGGAGGCTAGCGTTCCTAAGTTTACAGGCATGGTTACTGATGAACCCGAAGAGCAATCCTTTATTCTCCAGCTCCTGGACAATATTTCGTATTTTGCAAAAATTCAACGAATTGTGGCCTATGCACTTCGTTTTCTTAAGAACTTGAAACAACGCGAGAAATCCTATAACACGCTAAAGGTTGGAGAGCTCCGCGCTGCCGCTCAGGTTATAGTGAAAGAGGTACAGAAGAACGCCTTTGATAATGAAATCAAGCTTCTACAGAAAAATAAAATTCTTTCCAAACCACTTCAAAAATTGTCTCTCTTTCTTGATCACAATGAACTTATCAGAGTAGGGGGTAGATTAAGAAATGCAGATTTATCTTTTGAAAATCGCCATCCCTTACTTATTCCAAAAAATCATAGATTCACAGAACTTTTGATTGATCAGGTCCACGTCATGCATTGCCACCCTGGACTTCAAATTTTGCAATCAATTTTATTCCAGGAATATTGGATTCTTTCCGCAAAACGTGTCATTAAATCTCGATTGTCCAAGTGTATTAAATGTTATAAAACAAACCCTCAGCCAATTTATCCTCCCATGGCAGATCTTCCTAGCTCTAGGGTTAATCAGGCGAAACCGTTTGCCCATACAGGCATTGACTTTACCGGCAGCTTTCAAATCACGCTTGGAAAGCACAGAGGAGCCAAGTCTTACAAGGCTTAATTGGCCGTATTCATATGTATGGTCACTAAGGCCTTACATCTGGAATTGGTTTCAGATCTTTCAGCAGAGGCATTTATTGCCGCTCTCCGCCGCATGGTCGCAAGGCGCGGAAGAGTGTCCCATATCTACAGTGATAATGGGACTAATTTTGTGGGTGCCAATCGAATCTTGCACGAATTGTGACAAGATGCTGCTCAGCAACTTGAGGTTCAATGGCATTTTAACCCAGCATCGAGCCTCCATATGGGAGGCATATGGGAGCGTTCGATTCGTTCGATCAAAGGATTGCTACTGCGCACGGTGGGTACGCAAGTTCTTACATTTGAAGAATTGAGCACCCTCTTCAGTCAAATTGAGGCGGTTCTCAATTCTAGACCTCTCTGTGCAATGAGCAGTTCCCCGGACGATCTTAAGGCGCTTACGCCATCTCATTTTCTTACGTTGGAACCTCTTAACTCGGTTCCGGATTCAGAACTTCTGGAGATACCTACCAACAGAATAACACGCTGGCAACTCGTACAGCAAATGGTGCAGTCGGTGTGGAAAAGGTGGAGCCGGGAGTACTCGAATACACTCCAACAAAAATCTAAGTGGCTCGAGACCAGTGATTCTCCGAAAAGAGGCTCTTTAGTCCTTATAAAAGAGGATAACCTCGCACCTCTGAACTGGAGATTGGGTCGGGTCGTTGACCTACATCCTGGAGCAGATGGTGTTGTTAGGGTCGCTTCGGTTAAGACCAATACAGGTACCTTCAGAAGGCCTCTTGTCAAACTATGCCCACTTCCAGTAGATTAAATTTTTTAAGTTTTCTATGTTATTAAAATGTGTTGTACTTTCCTACTTTCGGGTAACGTAGGATAATTCTATTTTTTTTTTGGGTATTTTAGGATATTAAATTTTCTTTCATGGGTTTCTTACATCTTGTGTTTTGTGATAATATTTAGAATTAATATTTATCGTGAAAGCAGGGTTTGCACTGGGGGGGGACTATGTTATCTCCATATAGACTCCACAGTGTGGGCAACCCACAGTACACTGAATGTAAGAGAGAGAACGAGATATGAAGGGGGGAAAACGTGTGCGATAATTTCTTACGGTTTAAAAAAAGGGTTAAGAATGTGTAGTGATTAACGAATTACGGGCCTTTAATCCATCCATCCATCCCGATTAACCTACTTACGAGTTGAACGAGACGAAGATACGTATCTACCACGCCGGGATTCTAACCAAACAAGTGAGTCCTTTTTCTCCAAATTCTTTGTTTTAGAAACAACAATATCTTTCAAACCAGATTGATAAAAATATGTGAGTTGCGGGTCTTTTCTTTGACTTATCTCGAGCATTCGAAACATTAGATATAAACTTTGTTAAGAACAAGCTGTATAATTTGGGCATTAGGGGCATTATCCTTGAATGGATAGTCTCATTTCTTCAAAATAGGGAACTTCAGGTTAAAATAGACCAAATATTCTCTAAGAAATTTAAAATTAATATAGGCGCGGCACAAGGGTCCATATTAGCCCCACTTATTTTTCTTTTGTTCATAAATGATCTGAAACTTTCAGGCTACGTCATTAACTTCAATTGCCTTAGCAGAAAAAACAAAAGAAGACTTAATCCGAAAAATCAATTTAGTAATACAAGAAATGGAGCAATGGTGTAACAAAACAGTTAAAGTACATTTTTATGACCAATTGTCACGCGCCCAACTAAACGAATCTTCGAACAACGTTAAATTCTTAGGATCCTACCTAGATTCGAGGCTATTGTGGACAAACCAAGTTGGACATATATGCAAAAAATTGAATGCTTCCTTTTTCGCCCTGATTAAACTTAAGCCCAACGTCACTCAATCTATGCTCATTCAAAGCTATTATGCAATGGTTCATTCACATTTGTCTTACAAACGAAAAAGGCCCACATTACTCCTGTATCAAAATATTTAACAAAATTCCATCTATTATTAAAGATATAAAATCAATAAAAAATTTCAAACTTAAACTTAAAAAATTTCTATGTGATAATGCATTCTATACTTTCGACGAATTTCAAAATTTTAATTGTATACAGTAATTTATTATATTTATTTGTCTATTTATCTGTTCATCTGTTAAATTATTTATTATTTACGCGTATAGGTATTTATTTATTGTGATAGTTCAAAGTATTGTGATAGTTCAAAGTAATGTAATATATTGTACTGAGTACAATATCCTGTATGTAATTTTTTTTGTGTTTTTAATTTTTTTCTTACATGTGGTTCTTATTTTCTGTTTTGTAAGCCTTTGCGATTGTATTGTGGATGTCATATATTTTTAGATTTTAAGACTTTTTGACTTGCCATATGGGTATTTCTGTACGAATCCATACCACCTTGGTGATTGAATGTCACGGATTTTCGTTAAACTTTTTTTATATTATCACCACTCTAATACTAAAAGCCTTATGCAAAAAAAAAAGAATTAAAAAACAAATTTTGGGTGAGATATGATTTTTTTAAAATTTTCTAATTTTTCAATTTTTGACGATAAAGAAAACAGCTTTATTTTCAATTTATTACTATAAGTCTGACAATTTTAATCCAAATTTGATGAAATTTGGTGCACCCATGTGAACTTAGATGACAATCTTAAATTTTTTATAATTTTTTTTAATAGTGGGTTTCTGCTCTTCTTCTTCTTCTTCTTCAAAAATATTTTTTTACGTTTTTTTTATAACAATGTTTAACCCGATTTTTCGTAAAGTGCCCCCCCTACGATTTTTCTCAAATTTTGGTCAAATGTACTTCTAAGTGTCCTTTTTTCAATGACGTAAAATTTATTCTGGGCAAATTAGGTTTACTATATATTTTAGCCATTTTAAATTTTTACGACAATGAGGAACTGTGCTGGAAATAGCTGTTTTACAAAAAAAGGCACATATTATTTTTTATATGTTTTTAATAGTTTAGGTCAAATGCTTAATTTTAAGACAAAAACAAAATAATTAATTGTTGTTTTTTTTTAAAAAAGGCGTAAGTCCACAATTTTATTACTTTCTTTTTCTATGTATTATGTAGGCGTTTTTTTCTGGTGTAAACGTTAGCTTACGTTAAATACTAAGTCTTTAACACCAAAACGTATTTTTATTTTTTTTTAAACACAATATGTTTTTTTGTTTTGTTTTTGATCTTAAATATGCCTGAAAGTTGGTAAACTGTCAGAGTAAGACACTTTTTTTTTGTTATAAATCTTTTTTTAATTCCCAGCTCAGAGAAAAGTTTTCTATGCCGGGGATAAATCCTTAAAAAAAATTAATTTAATAAATATTAATTTATTTAACATACTAATTATTTATTTACAATTTATTTATGTCTTATTATTTAACTTTAATTTATTATACAAAGTTCTTTTTTATTAAAATCTTTTGATTTTTTTTTTTATTTAAATAATATGTACCATCTTTTTTGTTTAACCTAACTAAGCCTACTATTTGATTCTCATATATATTTATAACTGTTGGGTTCTCTAAAAAGGAATAAACATTTTCGTGCTCATTGAAATTATAAATAGCTACATTATAGTACATTATATTATTATAGTTTTCAACAACAAAAATCACAATAAATCAGATAAATTCAATTATCTATGAAAAGACGCTAGTGTATTTTGACATATTACATGCATAAACCAATCCAAGGCTAACTGATTTACAATTAAAAAGTACCATACCATAATAACGCAGATCAAAAAAAGTTTTTCTACGATCTAATAGAAAAGTTAACATTTCTACATAAACAAATGAAGTTTTCTGACCGCAAAATATCCTATTTCTTAGCTTTTTACTTTCCCGCACGTTACCATGGCAGCGTGCGGGAAAGTACGTTTTTTCGCGCGCACAGTGTAGGCAACCGTCATGCCGCGGCCTGTCAATCGTAAAACAACTGCCAGTTATATACGACAAGATTCTGGCCTGACATTTTTTTAATAAGACATTATTATTTATTTCTTGTTAAAAATATGTTTATAAGAGAAAAAAAAATTGCGATCCAAGGACGAGAAATAATGTTGCTCGGTCGCATGCAGAGATTGAGATATATTCCTCGTCCTTGGATCATACGCTATTTTTTTTTCACTTCTAAACATATTTTAACACAAAAAGGTAAAAGTAATAGGTAAAATTATGTTTAAATTTGGTTCTGTCAGTTATCTGACAATTTTCCATAAGGGGCCAACAAAATTTTGTTTTTGTTTTTTCAAGCACAACCGCTATACAATTTTCCAAAAGGGAACGCCGAAGTAAAACAAAAGACAAACTGTTAACAAAATTGTCACTTTTAACTTAACAGTTCTAACCGAACAATGTCATATGGAATACAAGCAAATAAAAAAATAGTTCATTATATTTTAGCGTTGGATGCGCTTCACAAAAATTTAAAAGATTTTGATAAGCTTTGTATAATAATTAAAGTTAAATAATAAGACAAATAAATTGTAAATAAAGAATTACTATGTTAAATAAATTAATATTTTTTAAATTAATTTTTATTAAGGATTTATCCCCGGCATAGATAACTTTTCTCTGAGCTGCGAATTAAAAAAAGATTTATAACAAAAAAAAAGTTTCTTACTCTGACAGTTTACCAACTTTCAGGAATTTTTAAGATCAAAAACAAAACCAAAAAACATATTATGTTAAAAAAAAATTAAAATAGTTTTTGATGTTAAAGACTTAGTATTTAACGTAAGCTAACGTTTACACCAGAAAAAAACGCCTACATAATACATAGAAAAAGAAAGTAATAAAATTGTGGACTTTTTTGAAAAAAACCAACAATTAATTATTTTGTTTGTGTCTTAAAATGAAGCATTTGACCTAAACTATTAAAAACATATAAAAAATAATGTGCCTTTTTTTGAAAAACAGCTATTTCCAGCACAATTCCTCATTGTCGTAAAAATTTAGAATGGCTAAAATATATAGTAAACCTAATTTGCCCAGAATAAATTTTACGTCATTGAAAAAAGGACACTTAGAAGTACATTTGACCAAAATTTGAGAAAAATCGTAGGGGGGGCACTTTACGAAAAATCGGGTTAAACATAGTTATAAAAAACGTAAAAAAATATTTTTGAAGAAGAAGAAGAAGAGCAGAAACGCACTATTAAAAAAAATTATAAAAAAATCAAGATTGTCATCTAAGTTTACATGGGTGCACCAAATTTCATCAAATTTGGATTAAAATTGTCAGACTTATAGTAATAAATTGAAAATAAAGCTGTTTTCTTTATCGTCAAAAGTTAGAAAATTACAAAATTTTAAAAAAATCATATCTCAGCCAAAAAAATTTTTTTAATTCTTTTTTTTGCATAAGGCTTTTAGTATTAGAGTGGTGCTAATATAAAAAAAGTTTAACGAAAATCCGTGACATTCAATCACCAAGGTGGTATGGATTCGTACAGAAATACCCATATATAATCTGTATCTTACATGGTTTAATAAATATTATTATTATTATTATTATTATTATTATTATTATTAAAAGTGAGGGTATCGATACGGCGCACAGTAGGCATTAGCGGTCAAAATTCAATATCTTCTACAACTGTTGATGGTTTTAAATGAAATTTGGGTAATTTCTTTAGTTGTATAAAAGGCGTATTTTGGTATAGCATAACCCTTTGAGGACTTCTGGTTGTCCCGGAAGTGGTAAGAATTTTAGTCAATTTTAAGGTTATATTCTTTTATTGCGTAAAATTTCTTGAAACTAATCAAAAATAATATGTTGCACCTAAAAAAAATTTAATATAGGCATTAATAAAAAATTTGACATTTTTTTTCTTCTTGACAAATTTGGTCCTTTTAATTTTTTCTGACTTTTAATTGCCTTTAAAAAATATTTAACTCTAATAAGTGATGATAAATTTATATGAGTATTAAGGAATGATGTTTAGAGAATCATTTAAAAAAGGAATTGTTAAAAAATATGTTTTTTCTTTTTAGCTATTCGGATCAAAAGAATTCACGAAAAATAACCAAAAATTTCACTTGGGTGCAAATTTTTATATCGTCCGGCCAAAGCGGGCATTGTGAAATTAATACATAACTTAGCTTATAGTTTTTCAAAGCTCCCCTAAAAATCCCAGTCTGCGATCTTTTACGGTTTAAAAGTTATGAGCATAAATGTGACAGATTGCACAATCAGTAATGTTAAATTTTTATACAGGTGAGCGTAGGTGTTGACGAATTTCGCAATAATTTTATTATGACACATAAGTATCTTAATATGTTTTCCTTTAGATTTATTTAAAAAAAAAATACTATTTTATTACTTAAAAAAAAGTCCAAACCCCCTGAAATGGGATTGTTTTCAGAAATCTTGTGGGCACGATAACTTAAGAACGCTTTAAGCTAGAGACTTGAAATTTGGCATACAGGTATGTTACCAAAAGTTCTCGCTCGGGATTGGACTTTTTTGGTAAACATTGGGGTATGGCAAGGGGGGCAAATGGGGAAAAATACATTTTTTTTAGAAAAATTTGAAAATTGCTATATATGGGTTTTCAAGGTTGCTGAAATTGAATCTGATCTGATCTGAAACTTTTCTAATTCCACCCCCGAGGGGGTGAGGGGGTAAATATTTTTCAATATTATTAATATTTTCTTCAAAATTGGTATATAGGGGTTTTTTGGGATCGACTAATATGAATCTGATAATACTTTTTTTTCTAATTTCACCCCCTGAGGGGTGGCGGTAGTTTTCGTGAAAACTGGTGTATTGGGGTTTTTGAGGTTGCTGAAAGTGAATCTGATAATAAAATTTTTCTAAATCCACCCCCTGGGGAGTGGGGGGTAGTTTTCGTGAAAATTGTTATATTGGGGTTTTTGAGGTTGTTGAAAGTGAATCTGATTATAAAATTTTTCTAAATCCACCCCCTGGGGAGTGGGGGGTAGTTTTCGTGAAAATTGTTATATTGGGGTTTTTGAGGTTGTTGAAAGTGAATCTGATTATAAAAAAAATCTAACTTTACCCCTAAAGGGGCAGAGGGTAGTTTTCGTGAAAATTGGTATATTAAGGGTTTTATGGTTGCTGAAAGTGAATCTGATAATAAAAAATCCATTTTACGGGCGGAGGTAAAAAATGGGAAAGCTCTTTTACTGGGCAGTGTATTTTTTTATAAATAAAATCTTATTTATTTGCAAAATGTGGGAAAATACAGTTTTAGTGCCCTTTGAAGTCTTAAGTAAACTTAATAACTTGATTATGACATTAAACCCTTATTTTAATTATAACTTTTAAAAAAGTTATCGACCTAAATAATTTTGGTGAGATTTTTTTTCAGTGAAACGACGAAAGATTTAGATTAAAAAGTCCTAACTAGCAGTTTCCAAAAAAGTCGCTTTTTCTTAATTCCTTCCAACATAATTTTGTCTGATTTTAGTCTGACCATTTTGTCCGGGAAGGCCCTTCCCTGTTGTCTTAGCTCCAGACAAGGTTTTTAAGAGCCTTTTGCTGTATATACTTTGACGCACGGATCTGTGGCTGCGGGAAATATGTAAGGAATGTGTGTGCAAGTGAGAGGTCCGTTGCAGGCACGCACGCCTTATAACGCTTTTGAAGGAAAGAAGAGAGCGCGCATAATACCTCCCCCTTCCGTCGGAGACTTTGTGTCATGCGGAGAACTATATCTGATATATTAGGTATCTGCAAAATGGAGCGTGCATATCTTTTGGCCTTAAATATTTATCTTACTATCCATTCTTTCCCTGCATATATAATATTAAAATAACCAAGTCCTTTACAAGGACCCTGTGTGGTCAATTCACTTAAAGTAAATGAAGTTTAATAATATCATATAATAATTATATAAATTATATAAAAATAAAAAGTTTTATGATAACCAAAGCCTCAACCAAAACTATTTCAACTGCAGTTTTAATAGTTTTGGCCGTATTTGAAGTCGATATCTCAACTCGTTCAAAAGTTAAGAGGGGGGTCACGTTTGGACGGCACTGTATAATAAGAGATGTTTAAACTATATTTAGTACTTTCTTAAAATTTAAAAGACTAAGAGCTTTTATGGTATTAACTATAGTATTCAACGATTAAAAAATAAAAAAGAGTATTTGATGTAAGTTTTTAAGGTTTTACTTTTTTCATTCTTTAAAGTAAGACTTTAGATTTTAGACAAAAGCCTGAAGATCTAATACAACTAAGCTCATTGTCAGGATAAAAGCGTTACAGACGGCAGGAAGAAATAATAACGTTTTTTTTTAAGCTTGTTCCTGGAATAATAGAATTACTTTTAGTTTACACTATTTTAAATAGAATATTCTTTTTATACATATTATAAATAATGGCATGGTGGTAAAAAACATTTCACGGGTGGTAAGAAAACCGAGTGTTAATTTTTACACTCGTTTGAATGATATTTATACTCGTTATTCACGCCTATAGCTTTTTTACCAAAATGTGCAATGCAATAGAAAGAAGTTGCATGAATTTGATAAAGGACTGAAACACCACAGGTGTATACTCTCGCCTAAGTGTAATCAGTGGTGGTTCCATGATATTATGCAAGGATGTCTCTTACAATACGTTAACATTTAAGGCATATCCAGAATCTTGCATAAGAACAGAAAACATAAGAATGCGATGCCGTGATTGGCTTACAAGATACATGGCGGCACATCAAGCCAATCACGGCATCGCATTGTTATGTACTATGTTGTTATGCCAGCCTGTGGATATGCCCTTATTGATAATTTTATTATTGAAAATATATGTGAATTTTTTGCTGTAGACTAGGCTGGGCCAAAAAAATAATAATTGTGGTTCACGGGATGGAAATGGAGTTATCAGGGCCGGCCCTACAGGCCCCTAAAATTCTTAATTTGCCTTATTCTAAAAAGTGATATTTATCCAAGGTAAAAAAAGTTCTTATAACTTTTAATTAAAACCATTTTATTTATTAGTAATTGTTATTTAAAATAATATAAAATATTGACCCACTTTTGTATCATAACTAAGAGCCAAACTCCTAAATTTGTCCTAAAACTGTGAAAAAATGTTTTTTTTTTACTCTAATCCCAAAAAAAAATAAACAAATACAAAAATAAAAAATAACCCCCTCCACCTAAAAGTTAGTTTATACTTTGAAATAAATCGTAAAAAAATTAGCGAAATTAATTAAACTTTATCCGAAGCAACTTTTCGTTGAAGTTCGGCCCTAATTTTAAAATGTACAGTTTTCTCGAATATTGGCTATTAAAAGTTTTAATCTATCAAATAAATGCTCTCAAACATTTAACAATAAATTAAAACGGCCTTTTAACATGTGTTAAAGCATTTAAAAATAATATAGGACCCAAGGCCCTAAAACTAGGGCCAGAAACAGAGGACTTAACTGGAATTTTTAATTATTAAAATATAAATAATAAAAAATAAATTAAACTATTTTAATTTACAAAATTAATAAATTGCATACTCGTAAGGGCCTTAGGCCCTAGTTATGCCCTAAGAGACCAAATCTATCACTAAAACATTGCTATGAACGGACGAAGCTTTCATAGGATTATGAAATTTAGGAAAATTAAAATATATTTTATTGTCTTTAGGCAAAACAACAGTTATGCAAAAAGAGTCTAACCTTCACTCTGCTATTGTCTTAAATTTGCACATAAATGGTAAAAATGACAACAAATAAATAATAAATTATATATTTATTTATAGTTACCGTTATTATTGGCATGATTATTTATATTATTATCATTATTATTATTATGAAGGTAATATTTCCTTTTCTGATAAGCTTTAAATCAATACATGTATGTATACAGTGAGGGTTAGACCCTTTTTGCAAATCTGATATTCTTTTTAATTAAATTGGTGATTGAGCCAAATATCAGCTATGCAAAAAGGGTCTAACCATTATTCTATTGACTTAGAGCTTATCAAAAAAGGATAAGAAGATCAAAATATAAAAAATTAATAGTATCCTTGGTTCTTCCTGAGCAAAGCATAATGTCAATGATAACGTAAATAATAATGCCAATAGTACCTTAATTAATAATGTGAATAATAACGGTAAATATAAATAAATATATAATTTATTATTTATTTGTTGTCATTTTTACCATTTTCGGTGCAATTTTAAGACAATATCAGATTGAGGGTTAGACACTTTTTTGCATAACTGTTGTTTTGCCAAATCATCATATTGACTAAAAATAAAAAATGTTTTAATTTTTCTAAATTTCATAATCCTATGAAAGCTTCGTCCATTTATAATTTACATCAATGTTTTAGTGATAGATTTGGTCCCTTAGTGCCCTAACTAGGGCCTAGGCCCCTTGCGAGTATTCAATTTTGTAAATTAAAATAGTTTAAGTTATTTTTTATTATTTATATTTTATTAATTAAAAATTGCAGTTAAGTCCTCGGCTTGAGGCCCAGCTTTAGGGCCTCCTTTATTGTTTTTAAATCCTTTAACTCATGTTAAAAGAACGTTTTTATTTATTGTTAAAAGTTTTATAGAATTTATATGATAGATTAAAACTTTTACTAGCCAATATTCGAGAAAACTGCAAATTTTAACATTAAGCCCAACTTCAACGAAATGTTGCTTCGGCTAAAGTTTAATTAATTTCGTTAATTTTTTTTACGATATATTTCAAAGTATAAACTAACTTTTAAGGGGGCTCATTTTTTATTTTTGTATTTGTTTATTTCTTTTTCGGGATTAAATTAAAAACACATTTTTTTCACACAGGACAAATTTAGGCGTTTTGCCCCTAGTTATGATACAAAAGTGGGTCAATATTTTATATTATTTTAAGTAACAATTACTAATAAATAAAGAAAATAGTTTTAATTAAAAATAATAATAAGATTTTTTACCTTGGAAAAATATCACTTTTTAGAATAAAGCAAATTAAGAATTTTAGGAGCCTGTACGGCCGGTGCTGACAACAACATATTACTGAAATTTTCGGAGATTACTTTTAGGACCAAGAGAAAGCCTTTTCAATCCCGTGACCCACGATTATTTTTTTCGGCCCAGCCTACTGTACACCTTTTAGATTACATTATTATCATTAATCGGAATAAATTCAGTTATGACTCATCAACGTTGAAAATAAACAGAGAAACATAGGCTTACGGAATAATTTTGCCGAATATGAGGGAAATTTTTATAAAGGTCACTAAATCGAAACATTTGACGACTAATTTGTTACACACAACAATATTGAATATACATATTAACTATAAATATGTAAATATATCGATGTTTTTCGAAGAAAATAAAAATGTAAATATTTAAAACCTCGCGTCAACGACAGAATCGACGCGGCGCCTATGCGAGCGCTGGAAATTCGCCGATGAGTGATTATTATTGACCACGGTACTCGCGGAGAATTGCTCATGGGGCATGCACATTGATACTCTGTTTAAAAGAATTTCTAGTTCGAATTTCGCTCTCTACCATCTTAGAGACATTGTAAGTTTTGAGTCTCTTTTACTCTTTTATTATGCTTATGTTCAGAGTAGACTGTATTATTCCTTGCCATTTTGGGGTGGATCTTCAGATGTTGAACGTCTGTTTGTCTTACAAAAAAAAATCGTAAGAACCATGTGTAATAAGAGATATGACGAACATTGTGCTCCGCTTTTCAAAAGGTGCGGAATAATGACAGTCTACTCCTTGTACTTATACAAACTTTGCCTATTCGTAAAGCAGAATACTTCTTTTTTTACTAAAAATGCTGAACATAATCAAGGTATTCAAACTCGACATGGGAATGAATTATCTATTCCTTGGTATCGAACATCATCTTTTGAAAGGGGTACGCAGTACATGGCACAGCAAGTGTACAGTCACTTGCCTGCCAGTTTAAAAGCAGTTAGTAATTTTAATAAGTTTAAACATATTTTAAAGGATTATTTTACAAATAATCCTTTTTATTCTTGTAATGAGTACCTGAATAGCAATATTAATATTTCGACTGAATTTTAACATTTTATATTTATATATTTTTTAATTGTAATTTGTACTCTTATATGCAATTTAATAATTTATTAATTGTATTTTTTTTATATTTCGTATTTTGACGTGTCTATAGATTGTTGTATCTCAGAGGACAAATAAATTATTATTATTATTATTATTATTATTATTATTATTATTATTATTATTATTATTATTATTATTATTATTATTATTATTATTATTAATAGTAAAGAACAAACTTACAAAAAATTAATAAGCTAATAAGAGAATATTGTGGCACAATAAAAGATTCAGCTGTTTAGGTACAATTTGTCGTTTTTAGTAAGCGATTATCTTCAAATAAAAAGCAGATCCAAGATTTCGAACTCTCTGATTTCTTCGTTACTTCCTCTACTTGTTGTTTTTTGGTTTTGTATTTTTTTTTTGTCAACTACTTCTCATGGCAGCATTAGGAACACAGCTACTCAGAAAACAAACTCAAAAAAATAACTTTTTGCTTCTTTACTGAGTAAAACAATATAGGCCAAGAATGTGCATGTTTGTGCCTACCCTTTTACTTTCTTGCCCTGTAAGCTACCCAGATTGCGACAGTCAGCACACTTTTACATGTTTTTATAATGGAAGAGCACGATACACGAACTGCGTTTTTGTGTACACCATTACCAACTGGATACAGAAACATCATATTTACGGGTATGTTTTCGATATAACAGATATATCTGTTATATCTAAAAGATTTATCTGTTATTTTGAAAAGATATATCTGTTATACCGAAAAGATAAGACATAAACTTCAAAAGTGTTGCCCTCTTAAACTTGTTAGTTCGTCCTCTGTATTATAGATGAAACTGCTAGTGCAGTGCCATCTATGACACAGAGTATGAACTAACAACTTTAAGAGGGAAACACATTTGAAGTTTATGTCATCCCTTTTAAAAGTTACAGGGGGTATAGCCCAGTCGAACGGTAGTTTGACCTTGCGGTGATATGCACACTCTGTGATTTTTGTAATGAAAAGGGGTTCTTTTGAAAAGTTTAAATTCAAATTTGCACCCTGTGCGATTTTTCTTTTGCACAGTTATGTTCAAAAACGCATTTGTTTTGTTTTTGATGTTTAACTCGGCTTTGGCTCGTCGCTCAACAAAAAAATAACAAGTTATTTGTTCGTCATTAAATTATCTACAATTTATGTAAATAACTTTTTTGTTTAAACGGTCAGAAAAAAGTTACAGAGCGTTAAAGTTGATGAAATAGGCATCATATTCCAGTTGTTTTCGAAAAACCGAAAAATGTTTGCAAATTTTCAACTTTTGAAAATTTTCAACCCTCTGTAACTTTTTTCTGATTTCGTGCTTTTTAGCACTCTTCAGAGCCACATATCGGTAGTAGGGACAACTACGAAAATAAAATCCTTTCCATATATCTTTATATAGAGTTTAAAAATCGTTATAAGGAAAAGCAAAAAACAGCTAGCGACATCTACTGCTAAAATCGATCAGTCACTTCGGAGGGACGACTGCGTTAATCAAACAAAAGTCGTTTTAAGGAATAGTAAAATGTTTTATATAGATCTTTTAAATTTGTAAATATCAAACAATTTAATTTAGTTTATTTTTTCTGATTAAACAAAAAAAGTATTTCCATAAATTGTAGAGAATTCAATAAGGAACAAATATCATGTTCATTTTTTGTTGAGCGACGAACCGAAGCCGAGTTACAGAGCAAAACCCAAATAAATGGGTTTTTGCACATAACTGTGCAAAAAAAATCGCACATGGGATTACTTTTTTGGATTTAAGCTTTTCAGACAAACCCCTTTCACGGTGCACTTCTGAGGGGTGTTTTCCGAACTTGCGGCGAACTTTAGTTTTTCTTTATATTCTTGTTATTTATGTAGTAACTAACGAATCAAGAGCAAAATTAAAATAATCTATCGGTTAGTTTTTTTTTTATTTGGATTTTTTTTAAAAAATCTGCACCTATTTAATTATTTGGCTATATCTCAGTTATTTCTAATTATAATAAAAATATTATTAAAAATAAAATAAAGACTGCTTAATAATCTACAAAAAAACTAAATACATTTTTTTTATATCTTTTGCCGTTTTGTCACAATACGTGATTAAAGTTTGAAGTAAAACAAAAAAGTATAAATTCATTTTTATATTTATTAAAAAATATCTAGGAAGGCTTATTTTACTGTAAAAGGTCAAATTGCATTTAAACACATTATTTATTTTAATCAAGGTGGCTTGTGGAAAAACTGACGTTTATTATTTTTTCTGATAGATAGTTTTCAATGTTTTTTGTTAGAAACTAGTTTTTTAAATAAAAATGAATTTAGATAATCATGAAACAAATAATAAAATATTGTACACTGTTTGTTTTACAATAATCAAAAACATTAAACCAGTGCCAAGTACATTATTTTGGTTACTAATAAAAAAAATAGGTTATGATGATGTCCAAATGTCCAAAAGCATGTTTGTTGGGGCTCTCCATGACACTGTTGCATAAAAACCTGCCACTAAATAAATAAATTTATTAATAAATAAATAAAAATTTATTACCTATCCAAAAAAAAAGTAATTAAGTAAATTTTTAACTTTTTTACTTTAAAAACTAAAATATAATAATTATTTACGGACATCAAAATTACTTTTTACAAAATAATGTACTTGAAATGGCTTTATGGTTTTGATTTTTGTAAAGCAAACAACGCACAATAATTTTCGATTAGTTTCATGATTATCTAAATTCATTTTTATTTAAAAAACTTCTTTCTTACAAAAATTCATTAAATCTTAACATTGAAAACAATCATAAAAAAATAAACAACTTTACGTCAGTTTTCAAATTTTACTAGAAGCCACCTTAATTAAAAGAAATAATGTGTTTTAAGGTAATTTGACGTTTCACAGTAAAATAAGCCTCCCTAGAAAATTTTTATAAATAGAAAGATGAATTTATGCTTTTTTGTTTCACTTCAGACTTTCACGTATTATGACAAACGGCAAAAAAATGGTATTTACTTTTTTTCTAGAAAATTAAGCAGTCTTTATTCTATTTTCAATCATATTTTTGTTATAATTAGAAATAGCTTAGATATAGACAAATAATTAAATAGGTGCAGATTTTTATAAAAAAATCTAAATAAAAAAAAAATTAACCGATAGATTTTTTAATTTTGGTCCTAAATCGTTGGTTACTACATAAATAACAAGAATATAAAGAAATACTAAAGTTCGCCGCAAGTTCGGAAAACACCCCTCAGAAGTGCACCGTGCTTTTGATTAGAAAAAAAACAGAGTGTGCATATCACCGCAAGGTGAAGCCCTTTCACATGACTATTATACACTGATAGAGACGTTGTTGTAATATAGGCGCCAACCATATTTTGTAATAAGTTATAACATAAATATGTTTTACTATACAACAACCAGTTGTAGAATTAATAGGTAAAGAACATCAAATTGTAATAAATACAACAACAAATGTTATCTTATGTCATAGTTAGTACTATACTATAGTACAATTTGTGGTTGGTGCATATATAACACTATGTTTTTGTATTAATAACGCTATAATTCTATCAGTGTACCATTTAAAAAATAACCCCGTATACATCAGGTCCTTGGCCTCTTGGTGTACAGGGCACTCAACTTAGACAAATCATTACCACAAAATTAGTCTTAATTAACGTCTTGATGGCCGCACAATTTAAATTAACTATTCAACTTAATTAAGGAACCTAGAAGTCTTGTTTGACCTCCAGTTGCTACACTAAAAAAAAATCTAATTCGCCATCTTTTATGATTTGCTTGTGTATTTTTGTTTTGCCATCTTCTATGATACGTTGCCTAGAGTATGTTTATATTAATGTTTTATGCACAAGTGAAGTGAACCATAGCTATGGTTATTAATCGTCTGTTGAATTTTAAATTAATAACAAGCCGTGAAGATATGTAATGCTACGCATTCCATTATATACTATTCACAGTAAATGTTATATTCAATTTTTCCAAATATTTAAAAAAAAAAATACATTTTTTTTCAAAAGATCTTTTTTTGAAAAACAAAAATTTTAAAAAAGATCCAAAAAAAAATTCAAAAAAAAACTTGTTTTTTTCTTTTTGCGAAAAAGATTAAAAAAAAAATCGAAAAAAACTTTTTTTAATTTTCTTTTTGTGACTAATTATTCGGAAGAAAAAGACCAAATAAATAGAAAGAAATATCCTTGATTATGGGTGGTTTTTTTTGACACTTTCCAAGCATCATGGCGCGCCCCAGCGGGGGCCCCGGTTTGAGCATCAGTTTAAAATTACCGTATTTTTTTTGCAGTTTAGATGGCGTGTAGTCAGTGCAATCCCGGGAATCAGATTTTTTCGATCCCTATAATCCCGGGATTCATTTTTTTTAATCCAGTAATTTTCGGGATTTTTGAAGCTTAAATCATAACACAGTATAACAAAAAAAAATTCTGACATCGGACCAGTTTTTTAAGTCAATTTCGGGCCGTAGATTTCTAATCTGCAATCAGATTTATCGGGTCACTTCAGGATTTTGTTCTATATGCAATTAAATTTGTTAATTTATTTTATAAGGCGTTTTCCCTAAAATTCTGGCATTAACCAAGGTTTTAAGTCAATTTATAGGATATAAAAATAAAGGGCGAGAACGCGTATGCTGGCAGAATGAAATATAAATAATGAAAAGGGTTTGCAAATTTTTTTAGTAGTACTCAAAGAACTTTTACCTCAAGAAGTAATTTCAGACCAATGTTTATGAAGGTGTCATCTTTTTGTTTGTTTATTTACTAACAGAAACGCGATATAGCTTTGTGGTGTAAAATGTAGATGTCGCTAGTCGACTTTCAGGCTATCTAGTAGCGATGTTGAGTAGTTTCCACCTTATCATGAAGTCAAATCATTATACTTAATTTAAAAATGTAAAAACCTTTATTGTGTATACTATAATTATATTTAATAATATAGTATATTTAAATCTATTAAAATTTAACTACTAGTTCATATAAAACTTATACAGAACTAATGTTTCTTAAAATTTAGAATAAAATATTCAAAGTATATGTTTCAATCGGCAACACTATACCCCTGTCAGTCATTTTACGACATTAGACTGTGAGTTTACACATTCTTTCTCTCTCTTTACGCGTACTAAGTGTAAATAAGTCACTCCCCACCAGCCCCTTACCGTAGTTGGTTCACGATTCAAACAAAGAATACGGTAGATTTCATCATGTTCCTTCTTGAGGTAAAAGTTCTTTGGTAGTACTACTTCGCTTAAGTGAAACATATTTTTCCCGTTTTGTTTTGTTTTATACTGTTTAACGTCATTTTTCGCTCCTATGGCCTAATTGACAGGACTGCCTTCTTTTCGTGCCCTCCGAAGCACGGTCCTCAACAGAACTCGCATCCACTCTGAAAATGTGTTGACAGTTTCACCTGCAACCCACATTACAGTTAGTCATCGTAGTTCCATCTACCGACTATTTACACCACTATACATCCATGCTCTATGTGGGGTTAAAAACCACAACCCCGGGATCCGTAATTAAACGCGCTAACCATTGCGAAACCGGGGTCTGCTTTTTCCCCGTTAATTAACTAGATTTCTACACTGATCTTCCCCCATTAAACACAAAAATAGTTTAAACTTTAAACTTGCTAATTTACTGACCTGCCACGTTTTTTTTTAAGCGTTTCCGATTTATTTTGCAAATATGTCAAAAATCTATGAAATGTCTTTAAAACCTGTTTCATTTTTTTACATTTTCCGTATCAAATTAAACGAATAATGATAAAAATAACTTTAGGAAACGAACAATAAAAAACTTTTTAAACTAGAGTGAATTGAAATTTAAGTGCATATAGAAAAAAATCCCGACGTGCCCCGAAAAATCTGATAACAGATTCGAAATCTACGACCTAAAAATTAAAAAAAAAATGGTACTATGCCAGTTTTTTTTTTCAGTTGTACTGTGTAATTTATAAAATACTCCATTTAATGAGATAATACGACTCTGAAGTCACAGCGCGTAAACTAAATAGCACTTTGTAATTTTTTGATAGAACATATATATCTAAAAAAAATCATTTATTAAGTCTTAAAAATAAATGCCAATTACCCTACAGAGTGCTATTCAGTTTACGCTCTGTGACGTCAGAGTGGTATTCTCTCATTAAATGGAATATAGTTTTGCTGTGTTTATAAATCGATTTTTTAAAGTGTTGCCTTTGGCACTATAATCCCCTAGTGTTATAACATAGTTAAGTACCTACCAATTAAAATCACACAGGAAAGTCTCCTCGATGGCCAAAAATTTTAATTAAAAGGTTTTAGACTACAAGCCCATCGTAATTTTTAATTGATCAAGTGACCCAGCATGAAGTATATTCATTACAATGCTGGTACATGAAACCATAATTTTACTATGCCTTCACTTTTGGGCGGTACAGGTAAGTACATAAGTAAATTGAATTTTGCATGCGAATATGAGCTCTTCAGACAAAATATTCTTGTACGGCATTTTTCATGTTGATATTTCATAAAAAAATAATTACCTAGAAGCTACTGCCATACAAAAATAATGATACCTGGAAGCCAGAAGAATTTTTGATTTTCGGGAAATTTTACCACGCATAATTTGGTACTGTACGGCCTTTCTACAATTAGATTTGTATGCTTTCATAGATTCATTATTCAGCAACTCCATACATATTTGCTGGTTCCAGGGAGCAACCCCCTACCATTAACTAGTATAGTGGTGGTGATTTGAACCAACATCAAATTCAATGATCTTAATGCTTTTTTATGAAATGATGACATTTTTTATCATGCCGTACATTTTTCATGGAATACATGGCTGTGTCAGGAAAATTATTTTAGGGTAAAATTTATTTTACGACATTAGCATAGTTTGTTAATACTTAAAACTCTAATCAATACAAAACTAAATGCCGTACAAAAAAAAAATGGTTGCACATGTCTGGAAAAGTGTTTTGTCACCCCTAATAATATATTTAATGTTTCTTACTATTTTTTACTTCATAAATGTGATTTAAAACTGTATGGCTTTTGTACAATTAAATTTTTACGTTTTAATGGATCTGTTATTAAACAATGCCGTACATATTTGCTGGTTACAGGGGTGAGAAACCCCTAGCGCAACCCCCTTCCCTATAGTTGTACTACTTCTCTTCTATCCCCAAAGGCCGAAGGCGATAACATATGAGTGGGAGACCGTTTGCAATTTTTTTTAATGGGGGGTATTGGTTTACGCTAACGTTGTTTTTTTTTGGGTAAAATATTGGTTTTTATTTGGAATAATATATTGAAAAACGGTCAGCCCTCTACGACGCATGCGCAGCTAGGCATGTAGCTTATAATTAACCGCACCTCAACGGTGGAGATGCGCTGATGCCAGCTCTCTCGAAAAGGGGTCGGTTCAAAGTCCCCCATCCGCCCGCATCTGCCAACAAGGCGCCAAACAGCCCCTTCGTCTAAACTCCATTCCATTTAAGAACGAAGCAAGTGGAGCTGAGAACGGCGAACAATGATGATCATAATAACACAGGACCATAAAAAAAATAAAGTTAGTTTTTCATAAACCAGACTATATTTTTTACTTATTTTTCAGCGCTGAAAACGAATATGACAATGAAAAAATTCTTGACTCTCAAAATCTTAAGATTTTGCACACAAGGGTTTTTTTGTATGCATTCAAGACCAAAAAAAAAATCCTTAAAATTTAAGATTTTTTTATGGAAATATTGCTAAATAAAAATGATTCCATTACTTATAGATTTTAAATATCTACTCTAGTTAATTTTTTACAGGGCCACAAATTCCAAATATGGTACTTTTTTCCTGTTTCTCCGATATATTTCATTAAAAAAATTGTATAAATAATATAGATACAGCCAAAAATTTATATACGTTATACTACTACATACAGCCAAAAATTTATTTACGTTATACTACTACATGTCACGGCGTCCTCCTGGGTGGATTTTGTTTTTTCATCTTGGAACCCTATTTTTTTTTTTCATACATTCATCAAGATTATCCTATTGAATATTTCTATATAAACAAAAAAAATCTACAGGACTAATTCTTTTTTTTTTATTTTAAAAAATATGCATATTAGACCAGGCCACAAAAATTTTTAAATAGGAAAAATTAAAACAAGATTTTTTTTTACAAAACTGTTTTTTATAATGTGCTTAATGAACCCCTGAGGTTCCCCCCTCGGACCCGATTGGAAACTCTCCATTTTAAGGGGGGGTTGTTAAAAAAAAACAGTTTTTTGAGTTTTTCTGGCGTATCGTTAACTTTATGTTTAAAATATGTATTTAACAAATTAAAGACAACTAAATTCTCTACAAAATAGCTCCTTAATTTTTTTCCAGATTAATATTTATCGAAATACTGGTTAAGTTCGAGCATTTGTAGCTTTACTCCTTTTCGGGGGGGGGGCTGATATTTTAAAGGGTAGTAGTGGATGGTAACAGAACACTCCTCTTAGTTTTTTACCTGGTGATTTGCTTAAGGGATCTCTGCTATCTTTAATTTTTGGGGTGAGTTGCTTAATATGCATCTTACCATAAAAATGCATATATCCAATTTTGTTAAGAAGGAAATTTCCATCAATTTTAGTTTGGATCTTTTTTTTAAATATTAATACCAATCGAGTTAATTTAAAAATAGCCATGTTGGAGGTGAAATTGTTTTTTTAATTTTTCAGCGAAATTATTCATCTGACGATAAAAAAGGTTATGAGCAAACTTGTAGCTCTTGAAATTTTCTATAAGTTTCATATATTATAAATTTTCATAGGTACTTTGGTACGGTTACAGAGGTCGCAACTCGACTTTCAGCGCCCACTGAAACCGTAACAAAATACTTATGAAAATGGACAATGTATAAAACTTATAGAGAATTTCAAGGGCTACAAGTTTGCTCATAACCACTTTTATCTTCCGATGAATAATGTGGCTGAAAAATCGAAAAAAACAACTTCACCCCCAATATGGTAATTTTTGAATATCTATAGCTCGATTGTTATTAATATATTAAAAAAAATATTCAAACAACAATTATTGGAAATTTTTTCCTTAAGAAAATTGGTTATATTCATTTTTATCGTAAGATGTATATTTAGCGAGATAACCGCACTCACCCCTAAAATGCAAGATACTATCCACTACTACCCTTTAAAATATCAGCCCGTGTACATTTAATGGAATTTACCATAGGAATTTTTCGTTTTTTGAAATGACTAGGGAACTAGGGAAGATAGTCTGCAAGTAATGGCGTCAATCGTTTTTATTTAGCAATATTTCCATATATTTTTTTTAATCTTGCGTATTTTTTTCTCGGCCTCAAATGCATACCAAAAAACCCATTGTGCGCTATATCTCAAGATTTTGAGGGTCA
This sequence comes from Brachypterus glaber, assembly GCA_958510825.1. Taxonomy (NCBI): domain Eukaryota; kingdom Metazoa; phylum Arthropoda; class Insecta; order Coleoptera; family Kateretidae; genus Brachypterus; species Brachypterus glaber. Next base: position 31,937,071 of record OY294049.1, read on the forward strand.
AGAATACGTAGAAAAAATATAGTCTGGTTTATGAAAAACTTACTTTATTTATTTTTTGGGGTCCTATATAATGTCAGGTTCCCAATGCATGGTGTAAGCAATAATTACTAAATCTTCATAATAATTATAAATTATTTAATATATTTTTTAATTCTAAATAAAAATGTTATCGTTGGATTAAGAAATTATTTTATTATTTACAGAAAAGTTTTCTCCCATAGCTGTAATTTACAGTAAAAGAGCGTAATTGAAAAAACAAAATAACTCATTGGAAAATTATTCTTTCAATGGTAATGCCTTTTTTTATTACACCCTTTTTTGTATTATTGCTCCATTGCATCTTATCTTTCAGAGAACGCAGTTAAAGTAAATCCCTTCCTTATTTACGTGAACTAGGGATTGTTGAAATCATTTTTATACTATTCACAGCACCTGCGCTAGAATAGTATTATACCATAGTTTGGAATTTTCCAAAATTTTCAAAAATCGTCATAGACAAAAAATTCTTGGATTGAAATTGTTTCAGGAAAAATAAACAACTTTTTTTTAATGTCTGTCTGTCTGTCCGTTCGTCCGATGTCACGATTAGTGCGAACAGGATAACTCAAGAACAAATAATCAGATCGACTTGAAATTTTCAGGAAAAAACAAGTTCTACGAGGGGAAGGTCCCTATTTTTTTACAAGCTTTTATTTAACTTGCAATGTTTGTTGTTATTAGTATGTATGTATGTTTATTTAGGGCAAATCTGCCAAAGGCTGTTTCGACCACTTAGAATATACTTGGAAAGCTAAAATTTGGTACAAATGCTTAACTCGGCTGACAATGCAATTTTATATGTTTTTTACACACAAATCCTTGAGTTTACTCACTAACTTCAAAAATCCTGGAGGGGCTAAATATCTTGGCATATATTTTGACCAACATCTTAGCTGGAAACAACATACAAATACCCTATCAAACTCAATCTCAAAGACTATTTTTATATTTCGATCTTTGCAAAATTTGGTGTCGTTTAACATTTTAAAAATATTTGTTTTTCTTTGTTTGAATCTAAAGTATCTTATGGGCTTCTAGCTTGGGGTCATGTACCGGGGGTCAAACGCATTTTTAAATTACAAAAAAGGATAATTAGAATTATGACTAATATGACATTTAGAGCAGATATTAAAGATAAGTTTATTGAGTTAGGAATTTTAACCATTTCATCACTCTATATTTATGTCTGTGTCGTATACATTAAAAAAATGTTTGAAAAGTATATATTTCAAGTAAGATATGCTACGCGAAATTCAAGTAATATTAGGGTGCCTCAATTAAGATTATCTAGTAGTAGACATGGTCATAACTTCTACGGTTCTAAATTTTTTAACATATTTCCAGAAAATATAAGAAACCTTCAGTTAAAAGTCTATATATTTATTTCATATTCATTTTATATATTTATTTCATATTCATTTTATTTAATTATATTTATTTTATTTTATTTATTTTAATTCTAAAATTCTTTGTATTTATATATTTTATATTATTTTTAATGAGGTTGACCTCAAATTGTCTTAAGACTAATTTATATTTTGACGGTAGAGCTTATATAAAAGCACTAAATAAATCTTGAATCTTGTAATATATATATATATATATATATATATATATATATATATTACAAGATATATATATATATATATATAATAAATTTCAGTCTCCCTGTCCCTAAATTAGGGGTAGTTTACTCTTGTAATGTTTTACTAACATGCTCAGACTAGCTGTCCTAGTATTCTGAGTGCAGAATTAATACATATCTATTATGCACAAACAATAATCTATGTTCTGTAAAAAGTTATTTTTCCTAACCCCTGAATCAGTGGTAGTTTACTCGTGTATTTTTTTACTAAAATGCCTTCGACCGACCCACTAAGGAGTATTTAATGATTTTAGCTGGCCAAAATTCGAATTCTTAGAAGTGGCCGTACTCCCTTAATTACCTACCCTTATTAATCCTCGATAATGGTCGCTTAATGAGCAATTAATGATTTGGTTATAAAAGCAGAATTTTGAACTATACAGGTTAGTTAAATATCTGATTTATAACTGTGTGGTTCATTTTATTCACGAACGATTTTAGTGGTGTTCTTTGAAGCTGTGTACAATTGTTTACAACAGAAGTTTTATAGTGTTATACCATGGATGAATCTATGACAGGTATGTACATTATTTACTCTTACTACCGTTTTGAAATATTAATCACCACAGAAGTTATGTCCCATGAAACTTAGCATTTTTTTAACGAATTTTAAACTAAATTTTGACTTTAAAAGTGAAAAAGTTACAGTGCCTATTGAGACCCAGTTATTTTTTTGAGTTTTTCTGTGAGCTTATACCACTAGCTATTTAAAAATCTTAATTTCACCTGCCCATTACTGCCACCTAAATTCCAATCATGTTCTAAATACATCAAGGTCCAAAGGTGGATTTTTCAACTAAATTTCTTTTTTCTAGCTGGGTCATCAGGAATGCAAACAATCTCTCGTTTGGACTTCTACAACAGTATTCAGCAGCAGCAGGCTCCGAATTTCGACGAAAAAATGGACTTAGCCGATCAACATTTGTTATCAAGAAATCAATACACCGAAGAACTGAAACAAGTATACAAGCGTCAAATGTCGAGGTTGAAAGCTGCTCTTAGAAATATGTGGTCGTCTTCATCAAGAACTCATGAAAAATTTATTAAGAAGCACGGCACTTGGCTGCAAGGGAGTTTCCAAATACCGATACCGGCCACCCTATCCACTCCATCATCAGCAGGACGACCAAGAAAAAGTTTTGTCGATTCAAGTGAACGATCAAAGATGAGAAAAACAGAACAGCTCAGGAAAGATGTGGAACCAGAAGCTATTGTTTTTGCAGCTGAAACTTGTTTAACAACAAGTGGCAAAAGAAGTGCTGCAACCGTCCTGAAAGATCTTCAATCATCTCCTAAAAGGGCGGGAAAGTATAAAAAAGCCTACCGCAGCAGCCTTGAACCTACAAAAAAATCATTGACACCGTTACAGGCTCTTTCAATATTTGCTGACGCAGGTCTAACAAAATCTCAATATGAAATCGTTCGTACAAGCGATAAGAAGAAATGGCCCTGCTACAGTATTTTGGCTAAAGAAAAAAAAACATGCTATCCTGATTCTGATTCGTTCACAGTCACAGAAAGTTTAGCTGAAGTAGACTTACAAAGTCTGTTAAACCATACTGCCGAAAGATTGCTATTGTTTTTAGAAGAAGTTATCAAGACTTTAACGGAAAGTGAGCGTAAAAATATGAAACTATATACGAAATGGGGTTGTGATGGCTCCCAGCAGACACAGTTTAATCAAAAGTTTGAGGATGACACTCATTCTGATGCCAGTATATTTCAATGCTCAATGGTTCCACTACAGCTAACTTGTGGAGTAAATAAAAAGGTTATCTGGCAAAACTCTACACCATCATCTCCAAGGTTTTGCAGGCCAATTCGAATTAGGTTTATAAAAGAAACTGCTGATGTAATAGCTGAAGAAATTGCTTACATGGAAAACAAAATTGCAGATCTAAAACCAACTAAACTTCAAGATATAGCAGTAGAACATGTAATGATGTTAACCATGGTGGATGGAAAAGTCTGTAACGCAGCAACCACCACTACATCGACAATGCGATATTATATTTGTGGAGCAACATCGAAGCAATTTAATGATTTGGACAGAGAATGTGTTGACAAGCAAAGCACCTACAAATTTGGACTGTCAATTCTGCATGCTAGAATACGGTGTTTTGAAAGTCTCCTTCACCTATCATATAAATTGCCTTTGAAAAAATGGCAGAAAAAGCTAAATGAAGATGAGAAGAGACTCATCTCAGATAGAAAGAAGAAAATTCAAGATGAATTCAAGAGCGAAATGGGCATTCTTGTCGACATACCTAAGGCTGGATTTGGGAACACCAATAACGGCAACACAAGCAGGAGATTCTTCAACGACCCGGAAACATCTGCAGCTATCACTGGAGTTGACGTAAGTTTGATTGCTAGAATAAAAATTATGCTACAAGTAATTTCCAGTGGCCACAAGATTGATGTAGAAAAGTTCAGACAGTATACTTTGGATACGGCAAAACTTTATGTTGAACTATACCCCTGGTGTCCAATGACTCCAACTCTGCATAAAGTTTTAGTACACGGTCCTGATATAGTAGAGAATGCGCTTTTGCCAATTGGACAATTGTCAGAAGAGGCTGCCGAAGCCAGAAACAAACATTTCCGGGAGTACAGACTTAGCTATGCTAGAAAATTTTCTAGAAAAGATTGTAACCAAGATATCATCAATAGGTTATTGTTAACATCCGACCCTCTGTTGTCCAGCCTTGGGAAAAAGAAACACAAACTTACAAAGCCTTTTTCAAAAGAAGCTGTGGAAATGCTGCTTCCTGGAGAAGTCCATGATTCCGACACTGAAAACAGTGAAAATGAAGAATATTCTGACAATGACGAAGTAGAATCTAATTAAATATCAAAATATATATATGTTATTTACCATAATAAAGTTTGAAAAATAATATAATTTTTATTTCCTCAACTCCTATTGAATGAAAAAAATGTAATCCTTAAAGTACCCATCTTTCCCCTATATTGAACGCCATTGGCTTGGGTTTGTACAAAATGCATATATTTTACAATTTCTTGCCATATGGTAAGGTTTTCCGCCAATAAAAAGACATAAATAATTTTGGCCAGCTAAAATCGTCAAATACTCCTATGTGCGACCGTCATATTACACCGACGGGAGTAATATTATATAATTAATATAAATACATCTTTCATAAAAAATCGTTCTCCTAATCCCAGAATTAGGGGTAGTTTACCTTTTTTTTTACTAAACCAATGTAAGGTTAAACAACCAATGTAGGATTAATAATCACAATAATACCGGTTTTAAGGATTATATTCATCAAAAAGACAAAACAATGATACACCGTCGCAGTCACGTTCGCCATCCAACAACCACTGTTCAACCGGGGATTCCCCTGCTTCCACCTTTTCCGGCCGCTCCTTTACTTGAAATTCTTAGGTAAAATTGGGTCCTTACATTCGGCCTCTCCTGACGGTGGCAGTGTCCTCACGTCTCTATTAATCAGGATAACAGCTATAAAATAAACCCACAATTAGTTTTCCCTTAATTTAACCTCTTAAGATTTTTATTTTTCTGTCCAAGATTTATCAGGCTCCTGAAATAAGTGACTTAAAATAAAACAGTGATAATTGGACATGGCCAGTGCCCAATTAAACAAAATAAGAATATATGCGATCAACGGTAAAATCTTTCCGCATACAGTGATCCACTTATAATATGGGACATTCACCACCGCAATCTTTCAGCGGGCAGCGGTGAATTCCCGCAATCACCCCCAGTGACATTTGGGCATCTCCCAAACACTTGTGATCCCAGGGGCCCCAGACTTAAAACTACGATCACCAACATTCCAGTGATCCCAGATCACCAACATTCCAGTGATCTCAGATCACCAAAATTCCAGTGATCCCAGATTTTACTGAAACAGCTCCTGCAACGCAATTGCGCCCGACGGAACTTCAGCAAAATCTACACCTACCTGATTCACCACCTTTCTTATACTTCATCCTAGTGAATCCAAGGCTTCATGTTCTCCACCCCAGCCACACTATGGTAATTTAACTGATAACGCTGTGACCCTGGTATGTCTGACACCTCATACCTGTCACTTCCTAGTGCTTTCACTACTCGGAAAGGACCTCGCCATTTGGGTAGTAATTTGTGACTGGTACCCGTAGCCGGGGTACTTGTTACTTTAGTTTGTTTTAATGAAAGGTCCCAGATGATCCATATGGACGGTATGAAAAGGTGTCGGTATCTTTGGTATAGGATGTAAGTACCCGGGAGGTTGTTGTGCAATGGTTTTAAAATAACTACAATTAAGGCAATTTTTAACATATTTTTTTATGAAACGTCTCATACCCTTGAACCAGTACTGACTAGATAATAACTCATACGTTTTTGTGAATGAAAAATGTCCCGAATCATCATGTGCCATGGGCAGAATTTGAAACCTATCAGGTTCGGGCACTACCCATTTTTTGCCGTATTGCGTTATTTTGAACACTTTTCCACCTTTTACGGAATAGCTGTTAAAAATCTGCTTGTTCCCAAAAGGATCACCAGACTCCAATATTTTTTTAATTTTTTGAATATTTTTATTATGTTTCTGTGCTACTAACAGCCAGTCAGCTTCTTGCATTACAGTCAGGCAAACCTTCTTGGTGAAAGTTGGCAAATTTCTATTAAGTGCGTCAACATGCTGCATTTGTTGACAACTACGAAGTACAATTTCATATTGGTATTCACCCAGTGCAAGCACCTATCTGCCTATTCGTGCATTCACCTCACTCTGTGCAAATGTGCTCTTCACAGCTGCGCAGTCTGTGATTAAGGTGAAGCTACGCCCCAGAAGTGAATGCCTGAAGCGTTTTACAGCACAGATTATTGCCAACATTTCCAATTCATACGAATGGAACTTTTTTTCATCTTTAGTGGTTTGCCTGCTAAAATATGATGTTACCCTTTCCTTTTTTTCATCTGTTTGTACCAAAATTCCCGCTAGGCCCCACCTACTCTCATCACTATATAATTTAGTTCCAAAGAGGGATCAAATAGAGCCACCACGGGTTCGGATACGAGACATTTTCGTAAATTCTCAAAAGCCTGCTCCTGCTCACCTCCCCAACACCAAGGAGCGTCTTTTAGGAGTAACGAGGAAAGAGGTTTGTACAAAATGGCATAGTTTTGTATAAACTTACGAAAGTATCCAGTTAAACCTAAAAATTGACGTACCTAGTGGACATTCGTAGGTTTTGGGAATGAATCCACGGCTGAAATTTTATTAAAACTAGGTTTAATTGTCGAATCACTAATAACGACCTAAATATTCGATTTTTGGTGCTAAAAAGTATTTTTTTTTTTTAATTCAGCGTGAATCCATGTTTTTTTTAGGATTTCTAGGACCTCTCGAAGTATTTCTAAGGCTTCTTGCCAAGTTTTTGCCGGTATTATCATCTAAATAAACTAATACTTTGCGAAATCTCAGCTGTCCCAGGGCCATGTTAAGGGCCCTTTGGAAAACCGACGGTGCATTACAGAGCCCAAAAGGGACACGCATATTCATATAACCCATCCTGGGTAATAAACGCGGGTAATGGAATGAAATCGATTCTTGTGACATAGGTATTTGGTAATACCCCGAATATAAATCTAAACTAATAAAATACTTTGATCCCGAGAGTGGTCTCAATTGTTCTTCATTTAATGGTAGCGGATATTTATCTATAACAGTAATTTTATTTAGGGGCCGGTAATCAACGCATAATCTTTTTGAATTGTCTTTTTTATTTACTAATAACACCTGACTCACGTATGGAGAATTTGATTCCCTAATTATACTGTTTTTTTGTAAATCGTCTACAATTTGCCTTATTTGATCCCTTTCATAATCTGAAAATTGCCTAGGCCGGTGGGCGATAGGTTTATCGGAGGTTAAATTTATTTTCATGCTAGTTGAAGAAGTGACCCCTAACTGCCCCATGTTACTCGCAGTGCACATTGGATACTCATTTAAAAGATCAAGCAATTCTTTAAGGGGATTCGGATCATCGATACCTACGTTAATTTCTGAATGCCTTTTTAAATACAATTTACCTGAGCATAAATATTATTTTCATTTTGCGTGAATTTTAGTGAATTATTTATTTTAGTATAACCAATATCACAAAGTTCTGTAAAATTTTGACCTATCAATACCTCTGGGGGTAGACGCATTGATCTACCACATAGAATCCTAACATTTTGCAAATACCATCTAAATTAATCCGGGCCTGGACAAAATAATTAGGTTTTAACTGAAACTTACCAAGGGTTGATAAAACTACTTGGTTCTCAATAGGAAGCATTTTTAACGAGTATTTTTTTACAGTGTTTATAGTAATAATAGAACATTCGCTCCCAAAATCGACAAAACATATATATTATCGTTTATTGTTATATTTGTAAAGAATTTTTCGTTTGCATTTTCGCCTAAATGTTTATTAAAATTTTGATTAAAATTTTTGTTTGGATTTTTATTTTCAACTGGCACATTCTCTTGATTATGCGTTTTAGGCTGCAAAGTACATTTTTCATGTGCATTGCGTTCATCAAGCATTTTAAAATGACTAATTATTATGTTTGGTTCTTTAATGTTACCTGTTTCTACTGAAAATTTTATTTGATCATCCTCAATTCCCCCCGTAATTAAATTTACTTTATCTTCGTCTGAAATAATTAATTTTAATCGGTGAATTAATGCCAATTTTTTAAAAGCATACTCATATAGAGTTTGGCCTGTTTTTGGGACACACTCTATCATTTGTTTTAAACTTTTGTGTAAGTTTCTTTTTGGAAGAAAGTTCTGCTTTAACATGTCTTTCCACTCCGCCCAAGTAAAAATCCGAGTGGGTAGACTACGATACCAGACCTCAGCAGGACCTCGTAACTTACTCAGTGACAGACACGTAACAGTTCTATCGTCCCAACCATAAACGTATGCAAACTCGTCAATAGCCCCCAGCCATTCGTCAATATTCTGATTGATAGGGTTAAACTCTTCTATAATATTGTTAAACGATGCAACGCTTACCTGGGTGTGCTGTCTATTCCCGCTGTTTTGGTTGGTCTTTTTGACCAACTGGTCCATACCTTTTAACAGGACCTCACTGATCTGTGACACTGAATCTGACCTAGGGCTACGGGAACGACCCCTCGTACGGGACCTTCGCGGGTACCTTCCAGAATGCCGGGTTCTATCACACCCACCACAACTTCCAGATCTATCTAGACATCGTGGATCACCAATAATCACCAAGTAATATACCGTTTTTCACTTTTCACAAAACTACGTAGATATCCTACTCGAGCACGTAGATTTTATTATCCCACTTCTGATGTAAGGTTAAATAACCAATGTAAGGTTAATAATCACAATAATACCGGTTTTTAAGGATTATATTCATCAAAAAGACAAAACAATGATACACCGTCGCAGTCACGTTCGCCATCCAACAACCACTGTTCAACCGGGGATTCCCAACCACCATCCTAATATTATTACATATACAAATTGTTATCTATCTTCCGTAAAAAGTTCTTCATAACCCCTTAATTAGGGGTAGTTTACTATTTAATAATAATTAGAGTAATGAGAGGGCCGGTCAAATATTTTAGTAACAAATTTCATGATTATACTACGTCTAATTTGTGGGGTAGGGGGACGACTTTTTTATGGGTGACAGATAATTATCTGTCATTAATATTTGTACAAATTGTTTTGGCTCTATCATATAAGGATTTAATTATGCCTTTTTTAACCGAGTTGCAATGAGACATTTTCAATGCTTATCGTTTTTCTAATTTAGTCTTTTAGACTTTTCTCTACAGCCGCACTACACTAAAAGGCAACAAGTGACCAAAATTATTTTATTTTGTATTTCAGTGAAAAGAGTGGAAAGGAGTGGAAAGACATGCTAAAGCAGAACTTTCTTCCAAAAAGAAACTTACACAAAAGTTTAAAACAAATGATAGAGTGTGTCCCAAAAACAGGTCAAACTCTATATGAGTATGCTTTTAAAAAATTGGCATTAAATCACCGATTAAAATTAATTATTTCAGATGAAGATAAAGTAAATTTAATTACGGGGGGAATTGAGGATGATCAAATAAAATTTTCAGTAGAAACAGGTAATATTAAAGAACCAAACATATTAATTAGTCATTTTAAAATGCTTGATGAACGCAATGCACATGAAAAATGTACTTTTTGAAATGCCAGTTGAAAATAAAAATCCAAACAAAAATTTTAATAAAAATTTTAAAAAACATTTAGGTTGTCATTATTGTGGTGAATTGGGTCATTTTCGTCGTGAATGCCCCACAAGAAAAAAACAGTTTACAAACCACAACGTTAATTTTTTAGGCGAAAATGCAAACGAAAAATTCTTTAAAAATATAACAATAAAGGATAGTATACTTAGATGTTTTTTCGATTTTGGGAGCGAATGTTCTATTATTACTATAAACACTGTAAAAAAATACTCGTTAAAAATGCTTCCTATTGAGAACCAAGTAGTTTTATCAACCCTTGGTAAGTTTCAGTTAAAACCTAATTATTTTGTCCAGGCCCGGATTAATTTAGATGGTATTTGCAAAATGTTAGAATTCTATGTGGTAGATCAATGCGTCATGGGGGTAGAGGGATTGATAGGTCAAAATTTTACAGAATTTTAGGATATTGGTTATACTAAAATAAATAATACACTAAAATTCACGCAAAATGAAAATAATATTTATGCTCAGGTAAATTGTAATTTAATAAAGCATTCAGAAATTAACGTAAGTATCGATGATCCGAATCCCCTTAAAGAATTGCTTGATCTTTTAAATGTGCACTGCGAGTAACATGGGGCAGTTAGGGGTCACTTCTTCAACTAGCATGAAAATAAATTTAACCTCCGATAAACCTATCGCCCACCGGCCTAGGCAATTTTCAGATTATGAAAGGGAACAAATAAGGCAAATTGTAGACAATTTACAAAAAAAAACGGTATAATTAGGGAATCAAATTCTCCATACGTGAGTCAGGTGTCATTAGTAAATAAAAAAGACAATTCAAAAAGATTATGCGTTGATTACCGGCCCCTAAATAAAATTACTGTTAAAGATAAATATCCGCTACCATTAATTGAAGAACAATTGAGACGACTCTCGGGATCAAAGTATTTTATTAGTTTAGATTTATATTCGAGGTAATACCAAATACCTATGTCACAAGAATCGATTCCATTCCATTAACCGCGTTTATTACCCAGGATGGGTTATATGAATATTTGCGTGTCCCTTTTGGGCTCTGTAATGCACCGTAGTTTTCCAAAGGGCCCTTAACATGGCCCTGGGACAGCTGAGATTTCGCAAAGTATTAGTTTATTTAGATGATAATACCGGCAAAAACTTTGCAAGAACCTTAGAAATACTTCGAGAGGTCCTAGAAATCCTAAAAAAAAACATGGATTCACGCTGAATTTAAAAAAAATGTTACTTTTTAGCACCAAAAATCGAATATTTAGGTTGTTATTAGTGATTCGACAATTAAACCTAGTTTTAATAAAATTTCAGCCGTGGATTCATTCCCAAAACCTACGAATGTCCACCAGGTACGTCAATTTTTAGGTTTAACTGGATACTTTCGTAAGTTTATACAAAACTATGCCATTTTGTCTAAACCTCTTTCCTCGTTACTCCTAAAAGACGCTTCTTGGTATTGGGGAGGTGAGCAGGAGCAGACTTTTGAGAATTTACGAAAATGTCTCGTATCCGAACCCGTGCTGGCTCTATTTGATCCCTCTTTGGAACTAAATTATATAGTGATGGGAGTAGGTGGGGCCTAGCGGGAATTTTGGTACAAACAGATGAAAAAAAGGAAAGGGTAATATTATATTTTAGCAGGCAAACCACTAAAGATGAAAAAAAGTTCCATTCGTATGAATTGGAATGTTGGCAATAATCTTTGCGGTAAAAGGCTTCAGGCAGTAACTTCTGGGGCGTAGCTTCACCTTAATCACAGACTGCGCAGCTGTGAAGAGCACATTTGCACAGAGTGAGGTGAATGCACGAATAGGCAGATGGGTGCTTGCACTGGGTAAATACCAATATGAAATTGTACATCGTAGTGGTTAACAAATGCAGCATATTGAGGCACTTAGTAGAAATTTGCCAACTTTCACCAAGAACGTTTGCCTGACTGTAATGCAAGAAGCTGACTGGCTGTTAGCAGCACAGCAACACGATAAAAATATTCAAAAAATTAAAAAAATATTGGAGTCTGGTGATCTTTTTGGGAACAAGCAGATTTTTAACAGCTATTCCCTAAAAGGTGGAAAAGTGTACAAAATAACGCTATACGGCGAAAAATGGGTAGTGCCCGAACCTGCTAGGTTTCAAATTCTGCGCATGGCACATGATGATTCGGGACATTTTTCATTCACAAAAACGTATGAGTTAATATCTAGTCAGTACTGGTTCAAGGGTATGAGACGTTTCATAAAAAAATATGTTAAAAATTGCCTTATTTTAAAACCATCGCAAGTATAAGAAAGGTGGTGAATCAGGTATATTTTGTTTCATATGTATTTTTTTTTTCAATTTTTTGAAAATTTTGAATTTTTTTGTTTTAAAAAAATATATATATTTTGTTTCATATGTAATTTTTTTTTTTTTTTTTTCATATTTTTTTAAATTTTGATTTTTTTTGTTTAAAAAAACATATATATTTTGTTTCATGTGTACAAATAAAATAAATTAAAATAAAAAAAAATCCGAGAACCTTGCAAATTTATACCTCGAAATCACTCGAAAATCTGGCGAAACCATAGTTAATCACTCGATATTAAACATTTAAAAAAAATGCCTACTTCGTGAGCATACCAGAACCAAACTAATTAAACTAGAAGGGTGCACTCAGAAAAGGTCATTGTAATTTTAATATTAAATTTTATTTGTAAATACATATTTGTTATTAATATCCCCACCATTGGTATTTAATACTTTACTTGTGGTATTAAATACTGCAATGTGTGTATTGTATACAAAATGTTATCATACTAACATAGAGACCGTGCTGGTACATTTGATTCCCCACGCAACATGTGTTTATTAAAACTAGCATGCTATAGTAAAAATTACTGTAACATTTGGTAAAGCATATCACACTTTAAGTTGTTGTTAAGTTGTATTACTGATCTAGTTTAAAGTATGTTACAGTATTCAGAAAAAATAACAATCGGTAAATAATACCAAAATTTTGATTAGTAATAATATAAAGATTGCAACCACACACAATTACACACTGATAAAATAATTATTATTATTATTATAATCGATCCTTTTTTACTTTTCTCTATATTATTATTAATCAAAGATATAATATTATTTACCTATTGTTATTTTACTAAATACTATAACATACTTTAAGCTAGATCAATAACACAACAATTTCAAGTTAAAGTATACCAAACTATAACTGTGATATAATTTACCAAATGTTACAGTATTAATAAACATATGTTGCGTGGGGATCCAAATGTAACAGCACGGTCTCTATGTTAGGTTGACAACATTTTGTATACAATACACACATTGCAGTATTTAATATCACAAGTAAAGTATTGAATACCAATGGTGGCCATATAAACAAAAAATATGTATTAACAAATAACATTCAGTATTAAAAGTACGAAATTTGTGTGTACATAAAATAAAAAGAGATAGTCACGTGATAGACAGAAAAGTTTTCGCTTGCAACCAGCAGAAGTTTTTGTCTATTTGAGCTGAAATATTAAAGAAATTTTTGTCCATTTGAGCTGAAATAGTTTATCATTTTGACGTAGTTCCAGGGAAATTGTTTATGCCGTGGGTCATAATTTTGCATTTTAGGTAAATTAGGTGTATGTATTTAGTAAATTGCATGAAAATGCCATTAAACAACAATGTCACGATAAAATAAGTTTAGACCGACGCAGGGTAGTGCTGAAATTTCAGTTTTGTATAACAAGTTATGGTTCTATGGTAATTCGGGAACATAATTCAAAATCTGTTTTGCCTTCAAATGAATTGTGCTTGAAAGCGGTTAATCCTACGGTATTATAACATGAGTACCTTTTTTATGTATTTTTACCTGGCGAATACTATTCCAATAACGGATACACAGAAAAAAGTTTGGGGCCAAAAGCTGATGCCTCCCCCCCCCGTTTCACATCCCCTAGCTAAAAAAAAGACATCAAATCAAATTTATTAAGTTACTTATATACAATTACACAATTAAAATATTTTTATAGATATTATTTTTACTTAATTTAAATCTAAGAAAGTTTATTACGGAAGCAAGCTTTTATTATGAAAAAGGTTTTGGCTCATCACCTAAACTTTAGGTTTGTGTGTGATTTGCCACTTAGATTTAAAATCGTTGTTTAAAGCTAAAATAATTAATTTTTATATTTAAAATTATAAAAGTTTGTTTTAATTTAAAAATTAATATATGTAGTGAGATTTTTAAACTTTAAATCTTAAATCTTAAATATAACATATGAAGATAGGCCTTATTAATAGATCACGTGCAAAAGCTTGTTGCCTTTCTGTCTCAAAGGGTTCCTTAGTTAAATAAAAACCGTTTTTTAAAGGTTCTTAGCTGCTCCCTTACAACCCATTTTTAGACAAATGTTCAAGGGAACTTCTTTTTATATTTTCTGATAGAATAGTAGAATCAGCCCTTAAAATTATTGGCGCTCTTTCAAATACACTGTTTATACAGGGTGTTTCCTAAGTACGGTACATAACTTAAGGGTATAATTTCTTACCCAAAAATAAGAAAAAAAATCCCATAAACATATGTCCTAAAACGACTGGTAAGCAACGAACTAATAACTCTTCTCTCTAGAATAGGCATTTCATATGTAAAAACTGACAAAAACGTAGCCAACATATAGATTTGTCTGTCTTACTCGCACAGCTTTGTTCTAACAGAGACAATAATAACAGTTACTGGTAACTGTTATTGTTCAGGCATGTATATACCTACTATTTGTTTACAAACAAACCGAGATGTTGGCGATACTTTATATTAACGGTATGCGTATTCTAGAGAGAAGAGTTATTAGTTCGTTGCTGGTAAGGGACCTACGCACTATGGAACGAGTATATGTAGTGGGTCGGACATCATGTATAAATTGAAAATTTAAACTAAAATATGAATATCAATGCGTAAAATTTGGTTTATATAAGTTAATTAATTTTATACAATGAGAAAAAATGCAGCTTGTCGTATTAGGTGTAATAAATAAGTAATAGTACATATGGAAAATATTACATTTTTATCTTATAAGATACAAAAAAGCATTTTTAAAAATATTATCTGCTAAATTACTACTTGCAAATACATATCGTCGGCTTACAAGTAAAGAGCACTAAGTCCAAAAACATGGTTTTGAGATATTAACAAATTTAACTTTCATTGTTGTTTTTTAATTTTTGTAATAATTGTTTTTGGAAAAAAACTACCGCAAATCGCAATGACTGTTTGGACTGTTTGGACATAATAATGTCCCATTTGTAGATAAATAAAGAAAAATTGAAGTAGTTTAATTCAACTAAATTTGTTAAAAGACATGGACTTAGTGCCTTTTACTTATAGGCCCACGACGTCGGCTTACAAGTAAAGAGCACTAAGTCAATAAAATAATATAAAATACAAGCATTTAAAGTTAAAACCCTTCTATTAATTAAACGTAATGCATAACTATAAAGTAGAAAACAAGATGTTTACATACATTTTCCAAAACTAGATTTTTAAAAGAAGGGTTTGGAATTTTTGATTGTTTAAAGAACGTTTCCAAAATTAATAATAATAATTAATATTAATTATATAAAACTGCTTACTATGCCAGAACTAAGACAGTTTTCAGAGGCCATCGGCTAGCCGCGGCTGTGCCGGCAAAGAAGCATCTCCTAAAGTCAATAATTATAATGAATCAACATTAATGATAAAACACTGCAAGGTGCAATTCTAATTTTTTAATAATATTTTTATTACATAATTAGAAATAGCTGAGATATAGACAAATAATTAAACAGGTGCAGATTTTTATAAAAAAAATCTAAGTTAAAAAAAAAACTAACCGATAGATTTTTTAAATTTTGCTCTTAAATCATTGGTTATCACATAAATAACAAGAATATAAAGAAAAACTAAATTTCGCCGCAAGTTATGAAAACACCCCACATGAATGCACCGAGACTTTGAACTTAGTGTGAACGCTTCAAATTTAGTTTTGAAATATTATCTAATAATAAAAAAACCAATGCAAATGAAAATTAAACTATTACCTACACATCTTGTCAGTACAATAAATAACGCGATATTGTATCATATAAATGATTCAAGCAATCATATTTTTATAAATTACCACACATTTTAACTTAATTTTAGCTTGTAAAATACAAAAATAAAACGAAAAACACTACTACAAAAATGCTCGTTTCGGCAAACAAACAAACACTAAGTCGCTTAGTGCAGAAACATTTGAAATAATCTACAAGTAAAACGCACTAAGTGCACTAAGTGACTTTTTGTCAGATAAAATTTTATTCAAAATCAAATTGGTGCGTTTTGTATGGTGGGTAACTCTCTTGGCAGTCCACCTAGAAGTTAGTTCGCTTTACCTTTACATAGATCATCAAAAATTAATTATATTGCCATAAAAATCCCATTTTTGCAAAAAAGTGACTTAGTGCCTCTTACTTGTAAGCCGACGATATATTGTTTTAGAAAAAAATATTCCTTTTTTGCTTGTATTATTCTATTGAGAATACCTATCTTAAAAAGTATAACTATAATAAATGTTAGATAGTTTAAATATTGTCTTCAGAGAAAAAATAGGCTTTTTTAAGAAGTAGAGGAAAAAATTAAAATATATATATTATAAAAAGTCTATTTTTTAATAAATTAATATATACAGTATTGAATACATATTATTCATTAAGGTGTATCGTTTTTTAAATATTTTTTTATTCACTTTTAATAGTAATTTTTTGATGCTTTAGTTATAGTTTGGAATTTTATTACTTGCAAAAATATTACAGAAGCATGGAGAGCCCTAAATTAGCTTTTGGCTTGTGCTAGGGGCTCTCCATTAATTTTGAAAAAAAAAATACCTGGGGTCTTTCTTAATTAAATAAATTAAATTTTAAAAGTAATCTATTTTTTTAAGCCAGTACAATATATTTTTTATACACGTTTGTAGTAGGTGATATAGCTCTTGGTAGTTTTTTGCCTTTATTAACACGTTGGTATCATCGGTAAATAAACTAGACTAAAATTTAAGCCTAGAATTGCATCGATAATATTGTTCATAAAAACTACAAACAGGACCGACAATACTCCCTTGAGCTATGCCTATGTTTTCAATAAAAATAGGTTCAGAGAAGAAACATATACCATCTTTATCGACTGCCGCTATTTCGGATCTGTTTTCAAGATAAGATTTTATCCACTGCAATGTACTACCCCTCACACCATAAATTTAGTTTGGTGTCCTTTAATTGCATCTTAGAACTATTATAACTGGAACAATTTTTTGTATTATTATTTTAAATGGGTATAACCGTTAAGATTTTTCACTCATTGGGAAATTCTTCCTAATATAACGAAGTGTTAATAACATCCAGCATTCTTACAGCTAGTACATACATTAATATTGTCTTTAATTACTTTAACTGAAATACCACTATCGCCCCCGATTTATTTTTTAATGACATTACAATAGATCTTAGCTCATTGATATTAATTAATTCAAATTAGTTAAATATACCATGGTTATTAATATTATTTATATAAAGATCCACATTATTAAATTTTCTTACATTGGCAACTAGGGTCTCAATAATATTTATAAAATATCTATTAAAGCTTTCAGATAGTGCATCATTATTATTTATAAGAACGTTATTAAACTTAACACTACTAATTGCACTGACCTTGTTTTATGTAAAAGATTTTATTTTTTTCCAAATTTCTTGACCTATAATGTTCTTGTTGATTCTTCCTTATGGCACATGATTTGTTAAACTTTTATATTTAACCCATTATTCTACATCTTTTATAAAAACAGCTCTTCCATATTGCACATCTCTCTCTGTCACCATTAATAAAAGCTGGCTGAATGTTTTCGCTTACCCACTTTTTCTTTAGGGGGCATAAGTTATTGATTATATCACATAGGTTTAGTAAGGTTCTCAACAATAACGTTAATGTCAGTTATAGATTCATTCCAGAGAGAACTTTCTAGCAAACGTTGAAATTCAGTAATATCATAATTTTTATATGACAGGTGCAAATGTTTTTTGCACACAATAGTTTTACTATATAAGTTTATAGAAAATATTAAATTATCACTTGTGATGGGTGTTTTATGTACTTTAAATTCCAAGTTCTTGTTATTAGAAACTATATAGTCTATTAAAGTTGAACTAGTATTAATAATTCTTGTATATTCCGTCACTAATTGTTTCAAACCAGCTTATTGAATTAAAGAGATACATTTACTAGGGTAAAAAGGTTCAGTTTTGAGGTCGGTTAAAATCTCCCACAATAACTAGTTCGCCTTTAAATTCACAATAATCTTCAATCAGTGTTTCTAGGTCATTTAAAAAAAAAGAGAGATTCGAATATTGGGTGGATGGTATAAGGCACACAATAAATTTTATGTTTTATTTAACTGGGATTCTATGTGTAATAGCCATAAATATGGTTCTTTTACTAAAACATTTTTTAAAGTGTATGATCAATGATCTTTAATATTGTTATATCTTTGGCAACGTTGGCGTCGAAAGCAAAATAAATAGTCATCCAAAAATACTTTTATTTCGAATTAAAACAGTTTTTAGAAATAATTTTGTGCCCATGGATTAGTTAAAGTACCATCAACTGTAAGTTAAATAGAAAAAACGTACCTAAATATCCATGTTTAAGTAATTTAAAACAATAACTACATCGACATAAAAAACCACAACAATCACAAACATTGATAAATAAGCACAGTACACGACAAAATTTAAATCACACTGTTGCCATTACTATCTTATTGTCCCAACATGAGTAACGAATAGAAATCTTTAGAATTTTCAAACCAAGCTATTTTCGACAAGTTACTTGAAGCTATAGAAACTATAAAAACTGAAGCTAAAAACTCCACAGCTGAAATATCAGCTAAAATTGAAAAAGAAAATAAAAAGCTACAGGACCAGCTCACTGAAAACGGAAACCAAATAAAAGAGCTTGAAAAAAAAGTGACTGAGCTGGAAACAAAAAATAAGATCCTTGAGAGAGAACTACGTAAAAATAGTATAGTTGTTTTTGGTTTAAACATTAACAAGGAAAGTGATACATTAAATATTTTCACAAATAAACTTAAAGAATTGCTAAATATTGAAGTGAAACAAGAAGAAATAAATAATATATATATAATCAAAAATACAAATATTTTAAAAGTTACCTTTCTTTCGTATCTAAAAAAAAACGAACTTCTTAAAAACGCTTACAAATTAAAAAATACCAACGTAAGCATATCTCAAGACTTAAGCTACGAGGATAGACTTGATAGTAAAATTTTAGTAAAGCACTTAAAAATTGCGAAAGAAAAAAATTATTCAGCAAAGATTGTAGGTAATAAGTTGATAGTAAATGGGGATTTGTATACTGCTGATTAACTAAGGGAAAACAAAGCAGAGGACAGTGAGTAAGAACCACAGCACACTCAACTTACCCCTTCAAATTCTAATACAAAATCAGCTGAAAATACTCCAACTTCAGGGAAGAGAGTTGCGTCATCACCGTTAAAAATACATTCGCAAAAGGTTCCCAAATCCAATCTTAACACGTTAAGCGTTAAGACTAGAGCAAATTCTAAGCCGACTCTACCAACAAACAAATAAAAGAAAAAATCAAGAGGTTGAGTTGTAGCTCCTCCACCATAATTTTTTAAATTCTACTGTTTTATTATTAATTATTTTATTTTAACCTTTTTTACTAATAGATATCGTACCTTTTAAATATCTTTTTAGCATAATTATGAATCAATATATAAGAGATGTACAGCTTGTACCAATAAAAACCGAAATTTTACAAAACGGACAGGATGCCAATGCTATACTAGAAATTAATAACTGCTTTAGAAACTTTAAAATAATTCACGTAAATATTAGAAGTCTTTGTCACAATTTTGATCAATTACTAATTTATTTAAGTCAATTTAGCAATGACTTTGACTGTATTGTTCTGTCGGAAACTTTTGATTTAAGGGATAAGGACTTGGCATTTTTTAAAATAGAGGGATATAATTTATTTTACAATAATAGTCACATAAACAGAAATGATGGTTGCGTTATATATGTAAAAGAAAATCTTAGTTGTCATGTAAGTATAGAGACTATTGGTGATAATCAAGTCGAATTTAAGCTTTTAAAAGCTAGTATCCATAACTTTTATAATAAATCTATATCTATTTTAGCAACTTATAGAGCTTCTGGTTCATATCCTTTAAAATTCAATACTTATTTGGAAAATTATCTTGCACATAATCGTACAAAAGCTGATATTAACATTATCGTAGGAGATATTAACATTGATATTAAATCTGAAAAAGAAGTTGCTAAGGACTATCTTAACATATTATGTGAGTATGGGTACAAATCCATGATTAACGAATTTACAAGGGTAAGGGACAATGATACACCTTCCTGTATCGATCATGTTTTTATGAAAAGCAGTATCGAACTGGAAGAAATGTCAATTCCAATTGTTATTCAAAGTACAATTACGGACCACTACTGTATAGTATTGCAAGTTGTAATAAGTGGAGATATTTTACCTCAAAAAAATTTACAAAGTACCTATAAATATGTAGATTATAAAAAATTAAAAGTAATGCTAAAATCTGTATCGTGGGATAGTTTTGAAACTGATAGCGTTGAATCTATTACTAATAACTTTGTTAATACCATATCACATCACTTAAAAAATTGTACTGTTATAAAAACTTTAAAACACAAAGAAACCAAACTTAAGGAATGGATCACAAAGGGTTTAGTTAAGTCCATTAATAATAGGGACAAAATGTACTATAAGTTAAAACGAGATCCTGATAATGTTATATTATGCGAGGAATACAAAAATTATAAAAAACAACTGGAAATTTTAATAGAAACACGAAAACAAGACTTTTATAAAGCAAATGTCGATAAATGTGATAATTCTAAAGATTTATGGGATAAGGTCAATAAAATTACTAAAAAAACACAAAAAACCTCAAATAATATAAGTTTTATAAAAAATGAAACCGGGGAAGTGCTGAAAGATATTAAAAAAATCTCTAATGAATTCGTAAACTTTTTTAGTGACATAGGTAAAAAATTAGCTCAAAAGATCAAAACAAGAAAAAATCCAGCTTCTTTTTCAGAAAAATCAGTGCAAAATTCTATGTTTGTTACTCCTACTAATGAACATGAAATAAAATATATAATAAGCAGCTTAAAAAATAAAAAGTCGGTTGGTTTAGACGGGATTAGTGCTCGAACATTAAAAGAAGTTTCCGAAGTTGTCTCAATGCCTCTAAGCAAACTTATAAACAAGATGATCGAAGAGGGAGAGTGCCCTTCAGCTTTTAAAAATGCAATTCTGAGACCAATATTCAAATCTGGTGATCCTGGTGATGTATCCAATTACCGCCCCATTTCTATTATATCTACGCTGGCTAAAGTTTTTGAGAAGGTTATAAAGGTGAGAATGTGCAGCTTTATAAAGAAATTTCAAATAATTTCCGACTCGCAATTTGGCTTTATGGAAGGCAGATCAACTAATGACGCAATTAAAAACTTAACTTCACACATATATAAGGCCATTGACAACAAGCTAAAATGCATAGTAGTTTTGTTCGATCTTCAAAAAGCCTTTGACACTGTATGCCATAAAAAACTTATAAGTACAATTGAAAGGCTAGGCTTTCGTAATAATATTTTAAAATTAATTTCGAGTTATTTAACAAATAGGCAACAAAAAGCTTTTGTCAATGGCACTTATAGTGATCTGAAAAAAGTCGGGTTTGGGGTCCCGCAGGGTACAGTATTAGGCCCGATATTATTTATATTGTATATAAATTCAATATTTGAAATCCTATCTAAGGGCAAAATATTTTCATACGCAGACGATACGGCGGTATTTTACAAGTCTATATCTTGGCAGGCTCTAAAAAACCTTATTGAACAAGATTTATTACTATTTAAAGATTGGTTTGATTTCAAGCTTTTAACTATTAATGTTAAAAAAACAAAGTTTATACCTTTTTCTCTGTACCTTCCGGGACTACCAAACTACACATCCATAAAAATTGGAACAGATCAGGAAATATCTTGTGTTTATAACATTAAGTATTTAGGAATTACACTTGATTGCCATCTTAAGTGGGATGAACACATTAAAAACACAGTTAGAAAATTAAGACAAATTTTATTTACTTTTAAACAATTAAAAAAATACCTCCCTTATAATCAGCTGAAAAATATTTATCTAGCACTAGTTGAAAGTCATCTGAGCTACGGAATCATTGCTTGGGGTGGTGACTTAGAAATTATTCAAAAGAAATTTTTAAAAATTATTCTTGGTGTTGGTCCGCTGGAATCGTCCAACTTACTTTTTAGTGAATGTAGAGTACTAGATGTAAAGCAACTTTTCTTTTTCAGATGTGCATACGAATCTTTTTTGTTAGAATCCCATACAAGTCATAACTATCATACGCGTCAAAACAATTTGTTAAAAACTTTAAAAATGAATACTACCTCAGGTCAGCGAAGTTGGGTATTTCTAAGCTCTAGATGCTTTAACCACCTCCCAGAGCTAATAAAATCCCTTAGCAAAAACAGATTTAGATATGAACTTAAACAATATATCTTAAATTCTGATCGAGATGCGGTGCGTGCTTTGATTGACATTAAAAATAATTAGGTGAATTATTTAAAAGATTAGGCATTTAATGTTTTTTTTTTTTTTTAGTTTATTTATTTTAATTTTAATATTACGGTTCTTCTATATTCCATCTTCTCTTATATATTGATTATCTTTAACCTTTTTTTAACCCTTTTAGTGTTAGTTATAAGTAATATTTGTATTGTATGTAACGTTTATGTAACCTTTAAGTATTCTTATATATGTATATACATCACGGTCAGGTAATTTACCTTGTGATTTGTCGGTTTATTTAATTCATTTCTTCTAATCTTATGTATTTATTACCTTTTTTGAATAAACATTATTATTATTTTATTATATATATTAGGACCCCTCCTGTTCTAAGATCTGAGGTACAGCATTTTATAACTTATATCCCTTAATTTTTAATTCCACATCAGTATTATAATCTGTAATATGAAGCTCATGTTACAGATTATATTACTGATGTGGAATTAAAGATTAATGGAAGAGCTGTTTTTATAAAAGATTTAGAAGAATGGGTTAAATATAAAAGTTTAAGAAATCACGTGATAAGTGCAATAAGGAAGAATCAACAAGAACATTATAGGTCAAGAAATTTGGAAAAAAATAAAATCTTTTACATACAACAAGGTCAGTGCAATTAGTAGTGTTAAGTTTAATAACGTTCTAATAAATAATAATGATGCACTATCTGAAAGTTTTAATAGATATTTTATAAATAGTATTAAGACCCTAGTTGCCAATGTAAGAAAATTTAATAATGTGGATCTTTATATAAATAATATTAATAACTATGGTATATTTAACTTATTTGAATTAATTAATATCAATGAGCTAAGATCTATTGTAAGGTCATTAAAAAATAAATCGGGGGGAGATAGTGCACGGTGGGCTTTAAGCTTACGGAGATAAAAAAATCGAACACCCCATAACTGACAACGGGATATTGTTTCTAATGCTTTCAGAATTACATGTTCGTTGAGAACAAAATCGTAGGTGTAGCCGTTTTTTATTCCATCAAAACTTAGTATATTAGTATATATGTGACCCAAAAAAAAATTCATATCAAAAAGTTTGGAGGTCTCACCCCTTAAATTTGTTTATTGGGGTAAGAGTTTCATCCCTATTTTTTTTCAAAATTTTTGAAACAATCTAGATGTCGCTCATAGCCATTTTTCAAAAAATATGTTTGCTTAGCTTAAAAGTCCAAACGCGTTATATAGAAGTTACCTTATTTTGAGTCCTAACCTGTCACTAAAAACCGAATTTATCTCTCAAAAATGTTAAAAAAATGTAAATATTATTTTTTCTGGATACCCTGTATATCCGATAAAAAAAATATAGTTGTTTTTATGTGAGGACATATTGGGCTACACGCACAATGTTTGAAGACAATGAAAAAAAATTTTTTGTGCCTGTAATTAGACCTAAAATCAAGCAATGTAGAGAATTTTCAAACTTTAAAGAGCACAGCTCCGCCATTTTGAAAGAAAAATTCAGATTTTTTTCGAGGTTAGCAATTTACTATCCAGAACTTTCACTTTCGGGTTTAGACCGTGTTAATGGATTTTCACTTTCCGACGTTTCATCTCTTACTACTAGAGACATCTTCAGGGATTAATCTGAAACTAAGTTTCAAATCAACTTGTGTCACTATTTATGACGAGTTGTGGTTATTCACCCGTGACGAGGTTTTTCCTATCAAAGACTTCCATATTGCAGGTAAGTGGTAACCAGTGTCCCGATTGATATTGTTAGGATGCTTGATGATTTCTATCCATTCCCGTATCTTCCTTGGCATTTTTCTGTTTTCTGTTAATATTTGTTTTGTTTCAGACAAATTGATTTTATGACCTGTTTCATGTACATGTTCGGCTACTGCCGATAAGGAAATTTGTTTCTTTCTTATATTGCGCTCATGCTCTTGAAGTCTTGTAGAAATTTTTCTCTTAGTTTCACCTATGTAAACCGTACCACAGGAGCAGGGTATTTTATATACGCCTTCTGAACTCAGGGGTATTTTGTCTTTTGTTGAAGTCAAACATTGACCTAATTTTTGGTTGGACCGAAATATAGGCTTAATATTTGACTTTTTCAAAAGTTTACCTATTTTATCCGTGATACCGCTTACATAGGGAAGTATAACTTGTGTCTGTATAATATTTGTTTTGTTTCAGACAAATTGATTTTATGACCTGTTTCATGTACATGTTCGGCTACTGCCGATAAGGAAATTTGTTTCTTTCTTATATTGCGCTCATGCTCTTGAAGTCTTGTAGAAATTTTTCTCTTAGTTTCACCTATGTAAACCGTACCACAGGAGCAGGGTATTTTATATACGCCTTCTGAACTCAGGGGTATTTTGTCTTTTGTTGAAGTCAAACATTGACCTAATTTTTGGTTGGACCGAAATATAGGCTTAATATTTGACATTTTCAAAAGTTTACCTATTTTATCCGTGATACCGCTTACATAGGGAAGTATAACTTGTGTCTGTCTGTCATTGTCACTATTGTCCTGTTGTTTGGGTCTGGGATTTCTGTATTTGTATATGGTCTTATTAATGTCTTTTTTGGTATAACCGTTCATGGTCAAGGCTTTGGTTAGTTTAAGGAGTTCTGTGTCTAGGGAATTCTTGTCTGAAATCATGAAAGCCCTATGAACAAGTGAATTAACTACCGAGCGTTTTTGAGAGGGATGGTGATGTGAAAATGCATTTAGGTATCTGTCAGTGTGGGTTTTCTTCCTGTATACCGAGTGTCCTATTGAGCTATTTTCCGTTTTGTAAACCAAAACGTCCAAAAAGGGAAGTGATCCGTTGTTCTCAATTTCCATCGTAAACCGTATAGATTTATGTTGGGAATTGAGGTGATTTAGAAAACCTTGAAGGCTTTCCATGCCATGGGGCCAAATAGCATAGACATCGTCTACGTATCTGCGCCAAATTTTAGGTTTTAATGGAAATGACTCAATAGCTTTTTTCTCGAAGTATTCCATGAAAGCATTGGCCGCAGGGGGTGATAATGGGGATCCCATTGCGGCGCCTGACACTTGTTCATAGAACTCTCCCTGTATCAGAAAATATGTAGATGTCAGACAAGCTTCAAATAATTTACATAACTTAGGGTCAAGATTTCCAGTTGTAAGTAGGTCTCGTATAATATTTATTGTATCGGGAACGGGAACGTTAGTAAATAGAGATTCTACGTCGAAACTAACCATTATGTCCGAGGGGTCACTGTCGATAAGGTTTGTACAAAGTGTGTGGAATTTTTTACATAAGACCTCGTTTTTCCAACTAACTGATTTAAGATTTGGGCAAGGTGTTTGGCAAGTTTATACGTAGGGGAACCTATTGTGCTGACAATTGGTCTAAGAGGGGCACCGTGAATTTTAGGTAAACCATATAATTTTGGTACGCGGGAGTCTCGGGGGGTTAGATTATAAATTTCAAGAGGTTTAAGGGAGGATTGTTTAAGTAATTGTGTGATTTTTCGTTCAAATTTTCCAGTAGGATCGGTCTCGAGTTTTTCGTATGTGTCATTGTCTATGAGTTCCGTTATTTTGTTAAAATAGTCAAGTTTGTCCATCACCACAGTGGCATTACCCTTATCAGCAGGCACAACAATAATATCGTCATTACGATTAAGATTCTTTAAAGCTAAATATTCCTCCCTTGTCAGGTTAGACTTAGGTGGTTTTGACTTTTTCAGAATCTTAGCCGTTTCATAACGTACTATCTCTGCATCTACCGGGGGTAATGAAGACAAGGAAGACTCCACTATAGAAATTATTTCGTCTGTTGGTACTGTCCTAGGTGTAATGGCAAAGTTATGTCCTTTGGACAGCAAAGAGATCTCACATTCTGTTAAGTTTGTCTTTGACAAATTAACAACAGTGTTTTAATTTACTGGAGGTTTCTCTTTACTATCCAAAGAATAAAACTTTTTCTTTTGGATTTCTGAGACTTTAACACCAATAGCATGAGCGTGTTCATAAGTTATAGTATCTAGTACATGAAATAAATCAAAATCAATTGTCTTACCCAGTTTCTGATGCAAGCGGTACAGTTGGTCTGATACGTTATCTAGCTTCCTTTTATCTTCATTTATCCTTTCTCGCACCAGGGCTTCTCCTGCTCTACGATATATTCAATTGGCAGCAATAGTCTTAACGTGATGAGATATTTGTAAACACTTCGGAATTGCCTTAGTGTCACGACACCGCCGTAAGAAGGTTAGACTGTTTAATAGTTTCACAAATTTGATTCGAAGTTTGCCAAATAGAGTGGCATCTCGTTTGATTTCCTCCCCGTAGAGGCATCCTATTTTAGATTTTAAGC
>OY294049.1:31964289-32018731 GCA_958510825.1 Brachypterus glaber
ACTCAATATCAAAAATCCAAAAATAATATACAAGGTGTCTCAACGAAGCCGAGTAGGTCGATATATAGTAAAGTATCCACTTTAGAGAAAAACTTTAATGAGGAAAGTTGTATGGATGGTCCTCTTAGGGTGGGTAACATTGACTTATTATTTTTTTTAATAGAAATGTATATATTTTATTACGCCATCTTATTTCTCTTTAAAATGTCTTTATTTTGGTATTCTATTATATGGGTCTATTATTTATAGTTTTTGAGATATAATTTTTTTTTTAGAAAAAATGCATTTTTAGTGATAAGATAGAACTACCTCCAATTTTTTGTCAAAAATTAATAAAATTTTTCAAGATTATCGTACAAGGGTGTATCTAATTACTTCATGTGCAAAAAATAAAATATTTTATAGATGGCGTTCAAAATAAATATTCAAACTTTTGGATTTTCAAACATAAAAAAACTCCATTTTTTAAATGGAATGCAATATTTTTTATTCACTTGTTAAATCTAAAATGAAATTCTGCATAAAATGATATAAGATACTTTATAGATCCCTTTAGCGGTTTTTAAAATATTTGAGTTTAAAAAACATGACGGCACATCACATCAATCACGGCATGGCATTCTTATGTATTATGCTTGTTACGTGAGCCTGTGGATATGCACTAATCTATGTCTTATGGTTATGAGAGCCTGTGGATAGCGCCAAAGCCAATACATCATGGAGTCAACCCAAAAACGGACTCGAGGTTTGGAGATGGTTCTCGTTAGCGTTGAGTACAAGTTGAGTAATTCCACGTCAACTAGCCCCTCGATCCGGAACTCATCTCTCCGATTTTGCTGAAATTTTGCATGTCCCCATAACTTAGTGTTTATATACCCCCATTAATGGCGTTTTGCAAAAAAATCGTTGGTTGCTGAGATATTAGGGTGGGTCATTTTTTGCCTTTTTCAAAATCGTAAAACAACCATGTAATAAATTCGTAATAACTTAACTTGTATTGAAGATATAGACTTAAATCGTATTGATTTGTAAAAAGAATCAAATTATGGTCTAGAAAATTCATTTTTTTTAACCATTCTGACATTTTCAAGATGGCGGACCGCCATGCCAATTCGGGGAAGTTTATATTTTGTATCCCCAAAATAGCTTATCTTAGATTTTTTATTTTTTTACTATTTACTTGTATTTAGTGGTAGTATGTACCTATAAAATATTTCGACTCAAATTACATATTTGTGGGAGATATGACCCATAATGTGCGACCATAAACTAATTTTTTTCATTTTTAACTACAAAAAATGATCTATGTGTACCAAAAATCTAGGAGCACCCTATAAAGGGTGTCACAGATTGTTTCCAAAATCTCTTAGGGGTAATTAGATCTCGTCAAAATAATGCCACAAGTTCATATAAAATTTTTGGCTACGGCCCCCCTACTCTGAGATATTTGCAACCCAAGATGAAATAGAATAATTATTTTTTTTGGATAACTTTTTTACTTTTTAATATTTATTGACATTTTTTTTTGAGTTGTTTAAGAAAATTAATGAGCATTGAATGATTTTAACACAAGTTTTAAAACTTATCAGAACACTCAGGGGCGGACTTCCGTTATGGTTCCAAACTCCTAAGTTATTTTAGAGGTACAAATTTTAGACTTTTAATTACTTAAGTACATTCTGTGAGAAATTTTAATCAAAAAATCACTGTACACAAAATTTGATAAAATGAAGTGTTTCCGAGAAAAAGTCACTTTTTTAATTCAAAGGCAGCAGGACCGCAAAAAAATATTATTTTTATATTATTTCAAAAATAGCATAAATTATTATCTCATCAAAATAAAATAAAAAGTAAATAGGAAATTTTCGACTAGGATCCCCCTCCTTTGAGATATTTGCCCCATAGATGAAAAATAAAAATTCAATTTTTTTGAACAACTTTTTAAATATTTTTAACTATTTTTTTAAAGGTTATTTTAGAAACTTTAAATGCATCGAATTATTTTAACAGACATTTGAAAAGTTCTCAGAAAAATCAAGGGCGGACTTTTGCTATCTATTTTAGGGTTAAAAATTTTACACTTCTGATTAGTTCGTCTAAATAAGGAAAGTAAATTACGTACAATACTTAACAAGTTAAAATTACATATTAAAAAAAAAAAAATTAAATAATTAAAATCACATTTAGAAACATGTAAGTAAAAAGCAAAAAGCATTGGGGTGGTCCAAAGTTTTATTTTTGTTTTGATCTTTCTAAAAATGTGTTAAATGGCTTTTTTTAATTATATTGATGTAGAACAATGTCCATAACTTACACTTCATGATAATGAATGAGATTTTTAGCATGGTTCATAGCTGAAAAAAATTATACGTGATGAAAACAAAAAAAAATGCTTGTTTGGCACTCAGTGAGTCTTAACTAAGCCAAAAAATAAAAAAAGCATCTGATCACTAAATCCTTGTTGGCCTGTGTTATTGATGTTCTGCCATTACATTTTGGTTGGATTTAAAAAAATGCACTTTCTTCACGGAAACGCTTTATTTTATCGAATTTTTCGTAGAGTACTTTTTGGATCGAAATTGCTTATAGAATGTAAAAAAAGTTAACAAAAGTCTGAAATTAGTAACAATAAAAAAACTTAGGGGTTCAGAACTATAGCGAAAGTTCGCCCCTGACTTTTCTGATAACCTTTTAAAAGTCTGTTAAAATCATTCGATGCATAAAGAGGTTCTAAAATAAGCTTAAAAAGTTGTTAAAAAATATTTAAAAAAGTTGGATTTTACTTTTTTATCTAAGGGGTGAATATCTCAAAGGAGGGGGCCCTAGTCAAAAATTTCATATGGACTTTTTATTTCATTTTAATGAGATAGAAACATTTTTAAAATAATATATAGCGTTTTGGAAAAAATACAAAAATATTTTTTTACGGTCCTCCTGACTAAAAAGTGCCTTTTTCTCGGAAACGATTCATGTTATCGAATTTTTTGTACTTTTTTGATCAAAATTACTCACAAAATTAGACAATTGATAACTTTTTTTACATTTAATGTAAAAAAAGTTATCAATTGTCTAAAATTTGTAACCCTATAAAACTTAGGGGTTTGCAACCATACCGGAAGTCCGCCCCTGACTTTTCTGATAATTACGGAACTTCGCATTAATTTTCTTAAAAAACTCAAAAAAAATTGTCAATATTAAAAAGTAAAAAAGTTATCAAAAAAAAATAATTTTTCTATTTCATCCAGGGGGGCAAATATCTCAGAGTAGGGGGGCCGTAGCCAAAAATTTTATATGAACTTGTGGCATTATTTTGACGAGATCTAATTACCCTTAAGAGATTTTGGAAACATTCTGGGACACCCTGAATAGGGTGCTCCTAGATTTTTGGTACACCCTGTATATTGTTATTGAAGACCCTTTTCATTAAATAAGTTATCAAATTAATGATATTGTGCAATGGATTTAGTTTCTTCATTAAATTCCTCACAGAGCTCATATTTTGTAGTTAAAAATGAAAAAAATTAGGGTATGGTAGCACATTCCCTGATAGCACAAAAACCTTCTAAGAATATTCTTAAAATAAATAGCCGGAAGGACAGCATGTTTCTTGGAAGCATGTCTATTTTGCTCAGGATATTCTAAGAACGATTAAAGAAATGCAAAGGATACCGTTTTAATCGTGCTGGCAGTTCATAAGAAGCTTCTTATAAGCCTCTGCATCAAATAGGAATGTTTTAAGAAGCATGTTAAGAATGTTCTTAGAAGTAGGTACATGTACTTTTAAGAATATTCTTAGAATGCTTCTTAAAATATTCTTATTTGATGCATTTAAGTAATAATATTGAATTTTGCGCATGCGCAAACAAAGTAGGTAGGCGTTTCAGAATTCTATATTAATGTAGTTTTCTCTTTCTTTTAATTATATTTTATAATACTCGATCCTTTTTATGTAGTGATATCATAAATTTGGACATGGCGAAAATATTTACGTCTTTGAGATAAACCTAATAATTAAAGTATATAAAAATCTTTAGATACAGAATCCATCAGGTAAGATTCATATATGCGATATGCAGTTTTACTATGAAAGAAAACTTTCTACCAGACATAAAAATCATGCGCCACACAAAATTCCAATGTTTAGAGAAAAAAATAGCAAATAATTATCATTTCAAAAAATAATAATTTTAAGTTTTTGTCTAAAACTATATAATAATCACTTTATGTCTAAAAATACATCCATTTTTACTTATTAAGGGTAAAACTTTTATGTTATTTACAACAATTTTAAGAATATTTGTAATTCTAACCTAATAAAATTAAAATAATATAGACGCCATATTACTATTCTAAAAACATTCCCATTAGAATATTTTAAGAATATGTATTTGGGAATATTCTTAGCAAAATACTCTAATCGTGCTTAGCATGTGCACTAAAGCATTATTCTAAAAATATTCCCATTAGAATATTTTAAGAATATGTATTGGGAATATTCTTAGCAAAATACTCTTATCATGCTAAGAATGTTTAGAGTAGAAGCACTTATGCTACTACAGCAGTGCACCTTTTAAGAACATGATTAGCATGTTTACAGCATTATGCTAAGAACCTTTTCAAGGGAACGATTAAAAAACCTTCTTAGGATGAACTTTGTTATAAGTATTATGGGTCACATCTCCCACTCATTTGAGTCAAAATATTTTATAGGGACATACTACCACTAAATACAAGTAAATAGTAAAAAAATAAAAAAAACGAAGATAAGCTATTTTGCGGATACAAAATATAAACTTCCCCGAATTGGCATGGCGGTTCGCCAACTTGAAAATGTCAGAATGGTTAAAAAAATGGATTTTCTAGACCATAATTTGATTCTCTTTATAAATCAATACGATTTAAGTCTATATCTTCAATACAAGTTATTACGAATTTATTACATGTTTTCCGATTTTGAAAAAAGCAAAAAATGACTCACCCTAATATCTCAGCAACCAACGATTTTTTTGCAAAACGCCATTAATGGGGGTATATAAACACTAAGTTATGGGGGCATGCAAAATTTCAGCAAAATCGGAGAGATGAGTTCCTGATCGAGGGGCTAGTTTCGTTTGTTTTTTTTTTGTAAAAATTATTTAAAAAAAAATATTATCCTAGTGTAAAAATTATTTTAAAAAAATCCACGGCCTTCTTATTAAAAAAAATAAATACATTATTGAAATTGACAACTTTTAAACTCAATTATTTTAAAAACCGCTACAGGGATCTATAAAGTATCTTACGTCATTTTATGCAGAATTTCATTCTACATTTAATGAGTGAATAAAAAATATAGCATTCTATTTAAAAAAAAATGGAGTTTTTTATGTTTAAAAATCCAAAAGTTTGAATATTTATTTTAAACGTCCTGTATAATTTTTTTTTTTGCACATAAAGTAATTAGATACAACCTTTTAAAATAAGCTTGCAAAATTTTATTAATTTTTGACATAAAATAAAGAAATTGGAGGAGGTTTTGTCTTATCACAAGAAATGCATTTTTTCTGAAAAAAAAAATTATATCTCAAAAACTATAAATAATAGACCCATACATTATGATATCAAAATAAAGCCATTTTATAGAGAAATAAGATGACATAAAAAAAAAATATACCATTCCGTTTAAAAAAAATAAGTCAGATGTTACCCACCCTAAGAGGACCATCCTGTATATTTTAAATTATTTTTAAAATGTACCTTCTTTAAAACCATACAACTTTTCCCATTAAAGTTTTTCTCTAAAGTGGACACTTTACTATATATCGACCGACTCGGCTTCGTTGAGACACCCTGTGTATATATATATACAGGGTTATTCAGAAATAAGTTCAATTTAAGAGGTTTGGACTTTTTATCCAAGAGTCCTAAGAGTCGTAGCTCCCTTAGGACTCATTTCCGGACCAACCTTTATAGGAACTTTTTTTCATATTTTTATATAATAACCCTGTATATATACTTTTCTTGTATCTTGTATCTTTTAAATAAATTACCTGTAAGTTTACTACATATTCCTTTGTAGTTTTAAAAAGAGGTTAACATTTTTTTTAATTTCAAAAGCATTTTACAGTGTAGACGAGTTTTTTTCCTGTAATAATATTAATTTTTAACATGTTTTGTAAATTCAAATTTATTTTTATTTATGACTTGCGCATAAATACGCAACCTCTTTATTTGCTTTCGCTTTTATCAAAACCTGATTCTCCAAGAGTACTTGCAGTAGTTTAAATAACATAGGTAAAAGTCTTTAATGTGAATTCCTGAATGCTTTAGTACCCATCCATATGCTTTATCTTAAATTGTTGGCTTTTTCTCATATGTTTTCCCTTAAAATTTCTATTATTTTTGGTCGTTAGTCTTATACATCTGGCTCTCACTACTCCTAGTCACTGAGGTAACCACCATGCAACCCGATGGCTGAAATGTAAAATACAAAGCCAAAAAAACTAAGAAGAAGAAGAAGAAGAAGAAGAAGAAGAAGAAGAAGAAGAAGAAGAAGAAGAAGAAGAAGAAGAAGAAGAAGAAGAAGAAGAAGAAGAAGAAGAAGACTTGCGCATAACATGTATGTTGAGACGCCAATAAAATCTTGTATCTTGTATATATCGCCGAAAATAAAAAGGCCACAGATCCGCCATTTTGAAAGAAAAAAATTAGTTTTTTTTTTTGGGGTTGTCCATTTACTATTTCTTTATACCGTGCCGCGATGAAAAAAAAATTAAAAAAAATCCTTGTATCTAAAGAGACATAACTTTTTAAAAAATTGCTGTGAGCGACCTCTACATTTTTTCAAAAATTATGAAAAAAAATCAGGGATGATAAACTTACTACCGTGAAGAAATTTGGGTGGTAAGACCTCAACATTTTTCATTTTAAAATTTATTGGTGTTAAAATTTCCGACACGGCGCGGCGCACTTAAAATTGATATAGCGCCACCTCTAGAAGCTCCCGTTAAAAATTTGAAAAACAAAATACAGCCAGATAATTACAGAATATTGTAATTCCCAATACCTTAAAAAAATCTATTTTTTTTAATTTGACATAAAAAAAATTTACTTAAAAAAAAAGAGGTCAGGTCAGGTTCATAAAAGCAAATTCTAAAGTCATATAAAAAAGGTGTTTTTTTTTCTAAAACAACCTTTATATAAAAACTGTGCTGTCGTAGCCCAAATCTGAAAAAAGATTCAGAACCAGGAGAAAAAAATTCTTTAAGATAGGTTATGTCAGAAAAAAGGTATGCTTCAAAAATTTAATTTTGTGGGATAGTGTTACAATTATAATTATAATTATAGTATCCCTATAAAAAATGTAGTATTAAAACGTATTAAAACACATTCAGACAATTACTTTTTATTTGGAATCATTTCTATGTGTCTTAATACGTTTCAGTGTGACATTTATAGGGATAATAATGCATGCGCCTTCATCCTGTTTTTAAAATATTAAAAAAATTTATTTAACTTTTTTTAACAGAAATTACTTCAGTTGATTTTGATATAATTATAATTATATTTGTAAGCATAATAATTAAAATTATATTAAATTAAATTGTAGTAATTTCTGTAAAAAAAAGTAAAACAGAAAATTGGAATATCTTTAAAACAAGATGAGGGCGCCTAGATTTTTTTTTTCTATTTTGCGATTCTTATAAGCTCATAATCACACGCATTTTGCGTGTTCTTATAGGAGGTCTGTACTTTTTGTTCTTTTGGGTTGGCAACACACCTGGCCTATCGCTTGACTTTTCCGTGCAAATGTCAATGTCGCTTTAAAGTTGAATTTCCTACAAAATTTTGTGTTTAGGTTATTTTTACCATGTTAAAATTGTGGCTTGGTTAATTGCAGTAAAAAGAGAAGAGATGACTATAAAATGTATCAAAATATCATTTGTTCTTAGAATTTTAAATATGGTGTAAACTGTAATGCCAATCCAAAACAAAAATCCCTAAATCAGTCATCAATTTAAATGTAAGTTTTTTTAAATTTTAGAGCAAAATAGAAAAAATTGTACAAAGCACTCGTTTCATAACACGTTTTTAGCGCACTAGTACTTTAGAAAACTCGCGGCAAGCGGCTCGTTTTCTAAACTTGTACTCGTGCGCTAAAAACGTATGTTTTGAAACTAGTACTTTAATATAGTATTTTCTGTTCTTAAAATTGTTTATTATCTGGTTTTCCTGGCATGTTATAACATAACGTTATGTTAAATGTTAAAATAAAAGTTTTATTTCTAATTGCTTTGTTAAAAATGTTTTTTTCCTCTCGTTCTTTATATAAAAATTATATGTAAAATCTTCTTCAAAGAACAATAAAAATTAAAAATATACTTTACGTTTTTTTTGGTTTACCTTTTTTGAAGTTGTCATAAGTAATATATCAAATGTCTATAATTTTTATTTTATAATTATTTATCTCCCGAAAGAGAAGTAAGCAATAATATTCGAAACGTTGGAGGAATTATATTTTTTGAACTTTTAATTTTATATTTATTGTTCTTTGAAGAAGATTTCTTATAAAATTTGTTAAAATTCACCAAAAAAGCGTGTTTTTCGAACTTTAAAAACAAGGGTGTGGTTTTCACTTATATCTCGGGACAAAAATTTTTGAAGTTAAATCAGTTTGGGAACGTTCAAGTATTACATAACGCAAATTTGGATCAAGCAGTAGCATTTATCTCAGAATCCTGAACTAAAGTCAACAAATAGATGTCAAATTCGTGTTCAGCATTTAAAAGTACATCAAAAATGATATATCAGACAAAATGAAAAAATATGTTTTTTTTGTCGACCAGTGTTACATGCTACGGGAATTAACCCCTGAACGATTTACGAAATTCAGTACCGGTACGATTTATGAAACTTCCTCATTTTCATTACCAACCTCATTGATAAATAGCAATTATTATAGGCTCGTTGAATAATATACTATTTCCTACGACCTAGTTGGTAGATAGTGCTCATTTTCTACCCGTTGCCAGGTGAGCATTTGGGAAGTGAAAATCAGCTGATTTTACATATCTGCTGTCAGAAAAAGAGTAAACGTCAAACACATAACCTCAAATTTACAAATTAATTTTTAAACAATTTTAGGTGTTAGGTCGTAGGAAAAATAGCATACGCACCTTGACGCACACCATTTTCAGTACACTTCGAGTGCATTTTTTACTCGGTTTCGCCTTGTAAAAAAATAAGCACTCTCGTGCACTGAAAATTAGGTTTGCGTACTCGGTGCATAATACCTATACTATTTTTAATGGCTTGCCAAAAGCATCGTTAGCTCAGAATTTACCTATTACCCTTAACGAAAAAAAAACAAAAGTCTTCCACACCGTTTCTCTCGCTTTTGAGAACGGAATCGTGTTCAGCGTGGCCAAATCTATAAAAAAAATATATTTTTTTTATACCTGGCATCGTTAGCTCAGAATTGACCTAATTTTAGGTTTTTACGAAAAAAGGCAGTCTTCTGCTGAAAGGCACAGAAGTATTTTTCACGATACGATGAGAAAAAATCGTACCTTAGTGTCGTAATGTACCTTACTCGGTACCTTATTATTACGATACAGGAATAGAAAAATCGTATGGGATATAATATTACTATTATAATAGATATATTAAAAAAATATATTTACCTTTTAAGTGGTCTCAAGCTCTACAGGACAAAGCTCTACAAGACAAAGCTCTACCTACTCGTAAACCAGGCTAAGGAGAAAAAATAAATAAAATTTATTGTAAAACTTAAATATTCGGCTATCCGGTCTCTAATTCGAAAAAAAAGTTGGCAAAATATCGATCGACCTAGCGCGTTGTGAGTTATTGTACTCATAGTGCGATTTTATCGCATATAATTAACTTTTCAAGATTTTTATTCGCAGCAATTGTTTTAATGAAGGTCAATGAAGATTTGTTTTTAGTACCCTTTTTTTGTATTTAGGTCTATCTTTAAAAAAATAACATAAAATGTAGATTCCTATTATAGGTATACAACAGTTTATGTTTATTTAAAGTACCTTAATAAAGCGATAATGTCTGTGCAAAATATTTTTAGTTTTGACTTAGTTTTAAATTTATTGATTTTGCTTGGTTCAGGTTGGTTAAAACAACTTGGTTTATGTTTTGTTTTGCCTAAGATAAGACATTCTTTGGAACGAATGTGTTTCATAAAAAATAAGAAACTTCGAAAACGTTCTTCTTTCCGTCCGTCCTTCTGTCTGTCCGATGTCACGTTTTTTGTGGACATGATATTATATCAATTACTTACAGCACAAGCATTTAGGTAAGTGTATACTATACACTGTATAGTATAATTTTATTAAATTAAATACCGATTATTATTATTGGTTCAATTGTTTTTTGTTACAATATTATTATGCATAAGATATTATATATTTTACTTTCCCCGAGAAAGTCTTGCATTAGTAAAAAAAAATCGAAATATTTTTATTGCTTTTTCTTACGTTTCTCGTCGTTTTATATCCAGAAAATATGATTTCCGTCAAAAAAAAATTTGTCTGCCTGTCGAATTAAAGGTTTTGCGACTAAAGGTTTGCGAATAAATTATTAGGAATATTTTGCTGCGAACTTTTTTTTCAAATTAAAGACCGTAGTCGAGTATGATATAAGCTACCTGCTCGAATCAAGACTGGAATACAAGTTCAGGTTGAACTGTTCAGCTAGGTTTCTATGATTATTTATAGAAATGGGTGGAACCATTCTAAACCAATAACAATTCGAGGTTAATAACTTCCCCTCTAAAAGGTGTAAGAAGTCACGCTGCGACTGCACAGCACTATGAGTCGGAATTTTTATTGCGCGGTAAAGCAAACACTTTTGCTGTTTTTTAATACTTAAATGTTAAAGTAACACAACTATGTATTTGCCCCCCCCCCCCCCCCGAAATCATAAAATTTTATATGAAAATCTAATTTTTTTTGAAGCTTCTCCGGGGCCCGGGTTCAAGGGGGGTCCGGCGTTGATAGTTTCTTTTGGTTTATAATAAATAGTTTATACTTTATTTTCACTCCCCCAGAACGATAAGGACACAAAGCGAAGCAAATATGCAGGCTCTTTTCTCCTGCGGCACTAGAGTTTTTTTGCATTTAAACTTTAAATGCACTTTTAAATTTAAAACAGACTATATTTCTAAAAAAATTCGCATGCGCCTCTATAGCTTTTTTAAGTTCTTTTTTATTGGAGTTTATAAAACCTAAGCTTGACATTTGTCAATATTTTTGTCTATGGCGCTACACTGTAAAAACGAATTGGTCAAATTCCAAAATGTATCGTGGGTAATTTTGTGGCCATAACATATTCGGGAAAATTACAAAAAAGTTGTGAAAAGCAATTTACATAATACATACTGTTTATTTATTTAAATAATAGATATCTAAATTTTACAATTCGTAAATTGTAAATATTAAATTTTTAGTTTTTTAAATATATTTTATATTTTATATTTTATATTTTATATTTTATATTTTATATTTTATATTTTATATTTTATATTTTATATTTTATATTTTATATTTTATATTTTATATTTTATATTTTATATTTTATATTTTATATTTTATATTTTATATTTTATATTTTATATTTTATATTTTATATTTTATATTTTATATTTTATATTTTATATTTTATATTTTATATTTTATATTTTATATTTTATATTTTATATTTTATATTTTATATTTTATATTTTATATTTTATATTTTATATTTTATATTTTATATTTTATATTTTATATTTTATATTTTATATTTTATATTTTATATTTTATATTTTATATTTTATATTTTATATTTTATATTTTATATTTTATATTTTATATTTTATATTTTATATTTTATATTTTATATTTTATATTTTATATTTTATATTTTATATTTTATATTTTATATTTTATATTTTATATTTTATATTTTATATTTTATATTTTATATTTTATATTTTATATTTTATATTTTATATTTTATATTTTATATTTTATATTTTATATTTTATATTTTATATTTTATATTTTATATTTTATATTTTATATTTTATATTTTATATTTTATATTTTATATTTTATATTTTATATTTTATATTTTATATTTTATATTTTATATTTTATATTTTATATTTTATATTTTATATTTTATATTTTATATTTTATATTTTATATTTTATATTTTATATTTTATATTTTATATTTTATATTTTATATTTTATATTTTATATTTTATATTTTATATTTTATATTTTATATTTTATATTTTATATTTTATATTTTATATTTTATATTTTATATTTTATATTTTATATTTTATATTTTATATTTTATATTTTATATTTTATATTTTATATTTTATATTTTATATTTTATATTTTATATTTTATATTTTATATTTTATATTTTATATTTTATATTTTATATTTTATATTTTATATTTTATATTTTATATTTTATATTTTATATTTTATATTTTATATTTTATATTTTATATTTTATATTTTATATTTTATATTTTATATTTTATATTTTATATTTTATATTTTATATTTTATATTTTATATTTTATATTTTATATTTTATATTTTATATTTTATATTTTATATTTTATATTTTATATTTTATATTTTATATTTTATATTTTATATTTTATATTTTATATTTTATATTTTATATTTTATATTTTATATTTTATATTTTATATTTTATATTTTATATTTTATATTTTATATTTTATATTTTATATTTTATATTTTATATTTTATATTTTATATTTTATATTTTATATTTTATATTTTATATTTTATATTTTATATTTTATATTTTATATTTTATATTTTATATTTTATATTTTATATTTTATATTTTATATTTTATATTTTATATTTTATATTTTATATTTTATATTTTATATTTTATATTTTATATTTTATATTTTATATTTTATATTTTATATTTTATATTTTATATTTTATATTTTATATTTTATATTTTATATTTTATATTTTATATTTTATATTTTATATTTTATATTTTAAATATTACAATATATATTCCACGGTGGGCTTTAAGCTTACGGAGATGAAAAAATCGAACACCCCATAACTGACAACGGGATATTATTTCTAATGCTTTTAGAATTACATGTTCGTTGAGAACAAAATCGTAGGTGTAGCCGTTTTTTATTCCATCAAAAATTAGTATATTAGTATATATGTGACCCAAAAAAAAAATTCAGATTAAAAAGTCTCACGCCTTAAATTTGTTTGGGGTAAGAGTTTCATCCCTATTTTTTTCAATATTTTTGAAAAAATCTAGAGGTCTCTCACAGCAATTTTTCAAAAAATATGTTTGCTTAGTTTTTTTAATTTTTTTTAAGGCCCAAGGATTTTTTATTTAAATCTTTTTAACACGAAACGGTATAAAGGGATAGTAAATTGCTAACCTCAAAAAAAAAATCTGAATTTTTCTTTCAAAATGGCAGAGCTGTGCCCTTTAAAGTTTAAAAATTCACTACATTGCTTGATTTTAGGTCTAATTACAGGCACAAAAAAAATGTTTTTCATTGTCTTCAAACATTGTGCGTGTAGCCCAATATGTCCTCACATAAAAACAACTATATTTTTTTTATCATATATTCAGGGTATCCACAAAAAATAATATATACATTTTTTTAACATTTTTGAGAGATAGATT
This sequence comes from Brachypterus glaber, assembly GCA_958510825.1. Taxonomy (NCBI): domain Eukaryota; kingdom Metazoa; phylum Arthropoda; class Insecta; order Coleoptera; family Kateretidae; genus Brachypterus; species Brachypterus glaber. The sequence continues at coordinate 31,978,014 of OY294049.1, forward strand.
CGGTTTTTAGTGACAGGGTAGGACTCAAAATAATGTAACTTCTATATAACCCGTTATATACGCATAACTTCTATATAACTTTATAAAAAGTTCCCTTTTGAGTCCTATCCTGTCACTAAAAACCGAATTTATATCTCCGCCATTTTGAAAGAAAAATTCAGATTTTTTTTGAGATTAACAATTTACTATCCCTTTATACTGTTTTGTGTTAAAAAGATTTAAATAAAAAATCCTTGGGCCTTAAACAAAATAAAAAGAGCTAAGCAAACATATTATTTGAAAAATGGCTATGAGCTACCTCTAGATTTTTTCAAAAATTTTGAAAAAATTAGGGATGAAACTCTTACCCCAATAAACAAATTTAAGGGGTGAGACCTCCAAACTTTTTAATTTGAAAATTTTTTTTTGGGTCACATATATACTAATATACTAATTTTTGATGGAATAAAAAACGGCTACACCTACGATTTTGTTCTCAACGAACATGTAATTCTGTAAGCATTAGAAACAATATCCCGTTGTCAGTTATGGGGTGTTTGATTTTTTCATCTCCGTAAGCTTAAAGCCCACCTTAAAAAATAGATACAAATTTTGTAAAATTCACTAGTGAATTTACCTTGTAAATTTACAACTCGCTTGTTTGGTGCAATAATGGCTTAGTTTACACCATAGGTACTATGTTTTAAGTCCAGATACATTTTATCTACCTCTCTGTGTACAAAATCCTGTAAACAGAGATAGGTAGAAAAAAAGTACCTGGACTTAAAATATAGTACATATGGTGTAAACTAAGCTAATGTCACAACTCAAAACCTCTCTATTTTTTAGTTGTTAGCACAGTAAGAAGTTAAATAAAATACCAACGTTACTGTACTAATAACTTAAAAATAAATATTATTTATTTTTTAAGTTGTAACACAGTTGCATTTAAAATCAAAACTTGAATAATGTATAATATTTTAAATAAAACAAATAATAAATTTTTTATTAAACTTTTAATAAACACAAAAAGTCGAAGTTATTTTATATTAAATGCTTAACTTACTAAACGGATGGGCCAAATCAGTTTAATAAATTTTGCACCAAACACGTATATCAGTGATATATATATATATTATTACAAAGTAAGCACAACTTTAAAGAAATATTTAAGCCTTAGGCTAATGACTTGTACCTAGTATTGCATAAACATAAAAGAACTATATTAGATTTATCTACATAAAACAAAATGTAATATTCTTAATGACTATACGTAAATACTAACACCTATACAGATATTATCTTATACAGTGCGGTCCAAAAGTCACATTTTTTTAAATGGAAAGGGGGGTCGTGTAATACATCATTTTAAAGCTTATAAAATTCTCTTTTTAAACTAACATTTTTAAATTTTTTAAAAATGTTTTTTAAGTTTTTGATTTTTCAATTTTTTGTGCTAAAACATTCGATTTTTTAAGTTTTTTTTATAAATTATTATTTATGTCAACTAAAATTAGTTTAAAAGTATAATTAACATTTTTTTATGATAAAATTAGGCATTTTTAAAAAATTATTTGTTTTTTTTTTAAAGGAATTTTGACATTAATACCCCATTTTAAACCCATTTTTTTTTTTAATTTAAAAATATGGAGCTAAATGACGAATTTTATAATCTTTAAAATGATGTATTACACGACCCCCCTTTCCATTTAAAAAAATGTGCTCACATGCCCCCCTCCCCACATTTTAAGCGCTGAAAATATCAAATATATGCTAAAAGATAGTTAAAGTTGCCTTATTTAAGAGTTCCAAATTTGAACTCGATATCTCAACTTTCAAAAGTTAAGAGGGGGGGGGTGACTTTTGGACCGCTCTGTATATTGAGCATACGACAATTCACTGCACATAATTTTAACGATTAAACAAGTTATAACTAGATATCGGATTTTAGGGAGTCGTGACGTCAAAATGCATAGCCGGGTACAATAAGTTAACAAATCATATTAATTTTATAAAAATGTTTAATATGTTGCCAAACCACTACACTACCAAAGAAAATTACATAAATATTATGAAAGTCCCGTAACGTTTTATTTAAGTAAAAGAAAATTAAAAAAAAAACATAACTGATCCGAAAATTATGTTTTAGTTGGACTTTTAAATAATCCAAATTTTACTTAATAGTATTGTAACATGGTGGCTGGGTATTACTTTTACCATGTTATAACTTGTGAAAAATGTTTTTAAAAAATTCTTCGAAATTATTATTTTTACTCAAATCTTTTGTTTTTCATATTATAAATAAAATATAAATAAAATACAAAATTAAAAAAACTAAAACAAACTACCGAAGAAATCTTTTTGTGTTTTATTCAATTTGTGAAGAGGTGACTGGAAGGTGAAATCTATTTGAGCTCGTTATAAACATGTACTCTGCAGATATCTAAAAGCTCTAAACTTGTTTCCGTATGCGTGCGACGAAATAAGTGAGATGTAAGGTCAAGCGTGTACCATATGCGTTATTTCATTGGTTAAAATCACGTGCATGTGGAAACAAGGGTTTTATTGCAAGTAAATTGAGTCATTTCGTTCGACTTAGCAATGCGAATTAATTTTATTTTGTTCTTTTTCGATTTTAATATACCTATTGAGCCTAATCTAATATTCATTTGTCACCGTTCATTTCATTAGTAAAATCCCTTGATAAAATGTTCGTAAAACCATTACTTACTACGGTGGATTGAAGATTATCCAGAACTGAAGTTCGACGGCAATATTTTACACTGCACATTTTAGACTTAACCTGGGAAAGAAAAAATAATATTTTAAGACATGTGACTACAAAAAGCCATAAAGGAGATGAGAAGCAAAGACAATTTAATATTTAAAGTAAGTAAAAAAATACAAAATTAATTTTAATCACAAGTTATAAACGTCACGTGACCTTTTATTTCGAATAAAAAGCGATTGGCCAGGCAGATTTTTTTTTTAACTTGGTAAGTAATACCCAGCCACCATGCCACAATACTATAAAATTAAATTTGGATTATTAAAGAGCCCAACTAAATGTTAATTTTCAGAATTGTTATTTTTTTAATTTTCTTTTACTTAAATAAAACGTTACGGGATTTTCATAATATTTATGTAATTTTCTTTGATAGTGTAGTGGTTTGGCAACATATTAAACATTTTTATAAAAATAATATGAATTTGTTATTTATTATTGTACCGGGCTATGCATTTTGACGTCACGACTCCCTAAAATCCGATGTCTAGTTATAACACTCAAAAATAGTACAGCGCGCTCGAGCGTCACGATGTGCACCTATCTAAATGTTATTTGATAGTCGATTAAATCAATCATGGAAGCGCACTTGCCGCGCATGCCCAGGGTGTTGGGATATTAGATTCCGATATATATATATTTGGTAAAATCACAAAATTCCGTAGGAATATTGCCAAATTACGTTATACTTTTACAAAACATAATTTGTGATTTTAAATTAGAAAAATACATTTTGAAATTACAAGATTGATATTTAAAAATTACAAAATTAATTAGTGATATCACAAACTTAATTAGTGATATCACAGTTTTTGTGTAAAATTAAAAAAAAAAAAGGTAAAAATATAATAAATCTGTAAAAAATTCAAAACAAGTTGGGTATTTTTCACGGAACCAATATTGTAATTTTCAGTACCTTTTTTTTTATTTAAATAGACCAGCACAGTTGTAAAATTTTTTACCTGCGGTGCTAGGGCTTTCTTATTTTTTTTATTTGACTTTTTAAAACTTGAATTTTGCTACATTGAATTAGAAAAACGCATTAAATTAACAGAAGTAAAAAAAAAACATGACAAAATTTTCTCCTGTGGCGCAATTTTCATTCTTTTCGAGATTTAGGGAAAAAATGTTTTGCAGTTATAAACTTATGGAAATTGCGGTATCTCCAAAATAAGAGACTGTTACTTAGCTAAAAAGCAGTAACTCCAAATAAGTTTTTATTATGAAAGAAAATAATAGTGACATATCGGACAGACAGTTTTTTAAGGCCTAATATATTAAAATGAAATTAGAAGTATGTAAAGCATTATATTAATATAGCAGTTTCTCTTGTATGACACTAGGTTTTCCGGAAACATCAAACAAAAACTGCAGCCCCTGTACTGCCCTACTACCCTAAAAAGTCCAAACTCCATATTTAATAAAATGGCAAAAACAGTAAATCGCCTTAGCCACTCCCTTGTGTTATAGCTACAATCGAGAAAGTGGGCGTATAACTTTAGGTTTAAAGTACCTTTATTATAAAACAAGTATGCAATCATTTATTATTTATTTAAATAAAAAAATGGCACTTACTGCTTTTTGGTTTATTATCTCGTAGTTAAAATTTTTAGGAATGCTAAACTAAAAAACAGTATGTGACAAGATAAAGAGAAAACAAACCCAAAAACAAGAAAAAATATATTTTTAAATTTCCTTTTAAAAATAAATTTTACTTTCCCCAAGGAAAGTCTGGAGTAAAAAAAAATAAAAAATATGTATTGCTTTTTTTCACGTTTGTCGACGTTTTATATCCAAAAAAGATGATTTCCGTAAAAAAGAAACTGTGTCTCGGTCTATCTGTCTCTCCGTCTGTTCAAAAATTTGTGACCACGATAACTCCACAACGCTTTGAGCTAAGGACTTCAAATTTGGACCATAGGTTGATTATCCAAAATTCTGGGCAGGAATTGTTTTTGATAAAATTCGATGTGGGGTAAGGAGTAAAAAGTCCAAACCAAGGTTAAAACAAGTTTTTTCAAAAACATTTATTTTTTTGATTTTTATTTTTAGTTTTTTCGAAATAAGAAACACTTTCAAAAAAAAATTAAAAAAAAACATTTTTCAAAGTTTTTTTTTGACTTTTTTTTTGTTTTTCAAAAAAAAAATTTTTTTCAAAAAAAGTTTCTTTTTTCAAAAAACAAAAAAAAAATAAATGTTTTTGAAAAAACTTGTTTTAAACCTCTTTTACTCCCTTGCCCAACACCGACTTTTATCAAAAACAATCCAAGCCCAGAACTTTGGTTTAATTTGAAGTCTTTATCTCAAAGCGTCCTCGAGTTATGGTGGTCCCAAATTTTCCGGACAGACAGACCGAGACACAGATTTTTCTGAAGGAAATCATCTTTTTTGGATATAAAAAGTCGAGAAACGTGAGAAAAACAATACAAATTTTTCAAACTCCAGACTTTTCTTGGCGAAAGCAAAAATGTATTTTTAAAAGGAAATTTAATAATATAGTTTTTTTATTTTTGTCACATACTGCTGTTTAGTTTATCATTTCTAAAAATTTTGACTACGAGATACTAAACTAAAAAGCAGTAAGTGCTATTTTTTTATTTAAATAAATAATTAATGATTGCGTACTTGTGTTATAATAAAGGTACTTTAAACCTAAAGTTATAAGCCCACTTTCTGGATTCTAGCTATAACACAAGGGAGTGGCTAAGACGATTTACTGTTTTTGCCATTTTCTCAGTTTTATTAAATATGGAGTTACTGTTTTTTAGGGTAGTGGGGCAGTATACAGGGCTGTTACCACCACGGACACCTGCCGTCTATGCTCAGAAGAACCAGATATATCCCAAGTAGCCCCTAAAAAAACTCTTTAGCTCCTTTGTTGTGGACTAAATTATAAACGGGATTCACAGTAGATCTCATTGGTCTCAGTGATTTGAAAGGCCCTACGTTGCCCCACAACCCCAATTGTATTGTAAAATTCACAGAAACCTCCGCCATATGGGATCCTTCATTTTTATTTTTTTAGTTTTTAATATCGGATTCCAAAAACCCCAAGGAAACCAATTTTTATCAAAATGCGTTCAAATTTACGAAAAATTTTCCTCTCTCTCTCTCTCTCTCTCTCTCTCTCTCTCTATTTTTCTAAAAAAATTATCAGAAAATTGGATCACAAAGGCCAATTGTTTAAGACCAAAACATAATAATTTTAAAATTACATAGTCTGAAAATTAGAAAATAACTGTAACCACGGTGATGGACATTTAAAAAGGTACGCTACTTTTTTTTTCGAAAATTCCTTCCCAATAAAAAAAGTGGGGTTATTAAAAGAAAAGTAACATTAATATTATATATGATAAAACGTTTCATTGTAATGTAATAAAAGACTACGTTTTGCCATGTAGATGGACATCAATTTTTTGGGACAAAGTTATTATTGATACCAACTTTTTTTGTTGGATCTCAAAAGCTTTGCTTAGTTTATAAAATAATAACACTATCAAGTGTCTTTTAAAAAATAATTATAAAGAAGTAAATATAATGCAACACTTTGTACACATAAAATAAATACAGGGTGTTCCAGAACTCGCGTACCGAAATTTAAGAGGTGATTCTACATCCAAAAATATGAAAAAAAGTTTCTATAAAGGTTGGTCCGGAAATGAGCCCTAAGGGAGCTACGGCCCTTCGAAGATGACGTATTGAATGGGGAACAAAAAAAAGCACCAATAAAATTTTAATGCTGCAGGGTGATTCTTCATTTAAAACTGAGCAAAAAAGTATTATACACCAAAACATCTAAATTTAATATAAAAGGAGTAATAGCCTTTTAAAAAGTAACGTTTTTGGTGGCACAAAATGTTACTTCCTCTTAATTGCATTTTTTTTTGATAACGGTTGCTCCTACAGTGTTACATTGTATGATATTTTATATGTATTTTTACTCTAGAAATCTATATTTTTTACAACAAATCCAAAAAACATACACATAGAAAAGTTTGGGGCAAAATGTTTTAAGCCTCATATATTTTGTCCGTCTGGGCACGCCTCTGGATAAATTAAAAAAATAAATTAACATAAACTTATTGCCCTTATTAATACTAGTATACATGCAAAAGCTCGCCGCTCTAGCTTAAACGGTACCCGAGTTATTAATTAAAAACCTTATTTTTATTACAATTTTAAAGGGCCCTAGATCCCTTAGGGCTCATTTCCGGACCAACCTTTATAGGAACTTTTTTTATATTTTTGGATCTAGAATCACCTCTTAAATTTTGGCATGTCAGTTATGGATCACCCTGTATGTATATAAATGTTGGTGGGGACAACAAAATTTCGATAAAAATTACTATTAAACCAATATTTTCTCTCAACATAAAATATTTATTACACTCTATTTTAAGTTTTCAAATAAAACCATTTGAGTAGTACTAGAATATGTAAGATACTTAAAAAAAAAATTGAATAACTTTTTTTTAGGGTGGGGACAAGAAAGTAGTAAAAAATTTATTTTGACCCATATCTAAGGATGCAAAATTTCAGCCCAATCGGATTAGGGGTTATGAAACCCTTATACGGCCCCTATTATTTATATATCTACGCCCCAGTTTTTAGGGATCTAAGCTCACCAGAACATTTAAAATATGTAATATTATGGTTTTTGGGTCAAGGTATATGTAAGATATTTAAAAAAATATTAATATTAGTATATTAAAAGGTGTGGAAATAGCGCCCTGCGCTAAAATGATCCAACGTGGACTAAGCCGCAAAAAAAAATATTCCTAACCCATGTCAATTAAGTTAATTTTTTATTTAATTTTTAAGGCTCTTTGATTTAATGCAATTTTAATTTTTGTCCAACTAACGGATAAAAAGATATATGAAAAAAAAAACTTGTTTTAGGGGCCTTTTAGGGGACTATTTTTTTCTGTGTACCTTTTAGAGTACACTTTATGCCATAGTGTTCCTTGACCCAAAAACCATTATCCTACATATTTTAAACGTTTTGGCGAGTCTGGATCCCTAAAAACCGGGCAGTATAAAAAAAATTAGAGGCCGATAGACTTATCGTATCCCTTTATCCGATTGAGCTGATATTTTGCAAAAATCATCCTCAGGTATACCTATGTTAGATATATTGAAAAATTTTAAGGTGATATATTAACATGTGTCGAAATTGCGCTCTGCACTAAAATACCTGTATTGAGCCTAAAAATATTACTATCTCCTAACCTAAGAAAATTGAGAAAAATAAGAGTGGATTCTTTTTTATTCAATTTTTAACGCTCTTTGATTTCATGTAAATTTAATTTTTGTCCTTCAAACCAAAAAACAGATATGTGCAAAAAAAAGTCCAAACGACTGGTAGACTTCATGCAATAGTGTTCCTTTAGCCAAAAACTATAAGACTCCATATTTTGAACGTTCTGGTAAGCTTAGTCCTCTAAAAACTGGGGCGTAGATATATAAGGGTTTAGTAACCCCTAATCCGATTGGGCTGAAATTTTCCATAAATCATCCTTAGATATATGTAAGATATTTTAAAACCTCCGCCATATGGGATCCGTCATTTTTATTTTTTTTAGTTTTTAATCGGATTCCAAAAACCCCAAGGAAACCAATTTTTATCATGTCATATCAATGCGTTCAAATTTACGAAAAAATTTTCCCCTCTCTTTCTCTCTCTCTCTCTCTCTCTCTCTTTGTGGTTTAGGCTCCATCCAAGTCGGATCATATTAGTTTTTCTATACGGCATTAATATCTTTTAAAATATCTTACATATATCTAAGGATACAAAATTTCAGCCCAATCGGATTAGGGGTTATGAAACCCTTATACGGCCCCTATTATTTATATATCTACGCCCCAGTTTTTAGGGATCTAAGCTCATCACAACATTAAAAATATATAATATTATGGTTTTTGGGTAAGATATTTAAAAAAATATTAATATTAGTATATTAAAAGGTGTGGAAATAGCGCCCTGCGCTAAAACGATCCAACGTGGACTAAGCCGCAAAAAAAAAATTCTCCTAACCCATGTCAATTAAGAAAAATATGACTGAAATCTTTTTTATTCAATTTTTAACGCTCTTTGATTTAATGCAATTTTAATTTTTGTCCGACTAACGGATAAAAAGATATATGAAAAAAAAAAACGTGTTTTAGGGGCCTTTTAGGGGACTATTTTTTTCTGTGTACCTTTTAGAGGAGTACACTTTATGTCATAGTGTTCCTTGACCCATAAACCATTATACTACATATTTTAAACGTTCTGGTGAGAGAGGTATCGTATCCCTTTATCCGATTGAGCTGAAATTTTGCAAAAATCATCCTCAGGTATACCTATATTAGATATTTTGAAAAATTTTAAGGTGATATATTAACATGTGTCGAAATGGCGCTCTGCACTAAAATGATCTAACCTGTATTGAGCCTAAAAAGATTACTATCTCCTAACCTAAGAAAATTGAGAAAAATATGAGTGGATTCTTTTTTATTCAATTTTTAACGCTCTTTGATTTCATGTAAATTTAATTTTTGTCCTTCAAACCAAAAAACAGATATGTACAAAAAAACGCGTATTAGGGGATTTTTAGGGGCCAATCTTTTTTTATCATCTATTCATCAAGCTATTTCCCATTGTTTAAAGAAGCTTGAAATGATACACAAAGAGTCTCGGTGGATCCCCCATGAACCCTCTGCCGATAACAAAATCAGACGCTATGACACAACCCTATCCTTGATTTCGAGGTTTAGGAGAACGGATTTTTTTCACAAAATCGTCATTTGTGATGAATAGTGGATTCTTTGCGACAATCCTAAAAGAAAAAAATCATGGGTATGCCCAGATGAACCATCAACAAGGACCCCAAAACCGAACACCCACGCAATTATAAAGTAGTTATCTACACGAGTTGCTTCCATCTGGTCATACTGTAAATTCTGAGTGCTACTGTGATCAGCTGATGAGTGTGAGAGCATCGCTAGAGGATAAAAGATCTTTTAGAGGCTGTCAAAACCGGTGGAATTTTTTCGATCTGAAATTTGAAAACTGCCCGAAAGATGGCAAAACAGTTTAGAAAGTGAAGGAGATTACTTTGTTGATTGAGTTTGTATTTGTTTTTTTATAAATAAAATTCTAATTAAGATTAAAAAAGCCGAGAATTAATTTTCAGACATAATATATAGAAAACTAAAAAAAAAGTTATGTATGTCGAAAAATCGCTATTAAAGGGCCATGGCCCTTTAAAAATGGTGCATTTTTACGAGACCACAGCTCCCTTAGGATTGATTTTTGGAAGTACATGTATATGAGTTTGTTTTAGTTTTTAATGTACATTTACCCTGCATCATAGAAATCTTGGTTTTCAATATTTTAGTATTTAATTTTTCGTCCTCGTACCGTGAAATTTCACCTTAAAATAAATTTTTCTCGAAAACGGTTAGTCCTACAGTGTTACAACAGTATTTTTTTATGTATTTTGACATGAGGAATCGTATACGAAAAACAAAATTACAAAAAAGTTTGGGACAAAAAACTGATGAGGCCCCCCAGTTTCGCATACCCCTGGTTAAAATAATTACTTGAAAATAACAAATGAAGATGGCCCTTATTAAGATAAGTTCGAGTGCAAAACCTCGTTTTGGAATTTTCAAAATGGGAAAGCAATACATTTTTTTGTTATTAAATGTTTATTTTGCTTTCCCATTTTGAAAATTTTCAAAATTTCGGAAAGCCTTGTATTCGTGCAAAAATTTTTAATTTTTTTTTTGCGAATTTTTGCGTTTTATGACGTTTTATGTCGATATAAATCAATTTCAAGCAAAAAAAAAAATTGTCGGTCGATCGGTCTGTCCGGGAAATCTTGTAAGCACGATAACTTAAGAACGCTTTAAGCTAGAGACTTGAATTTTGGCATACAGGTATGTTACCAAAAGTTCTCGCTCGGGATTGTTTTTGATGAACATTGGCGTGCGGCAAGGGGGGCAAATGGAGAAAAATACATTTTTTATAGAAAAAAATTAAAATTGCTATATAGAGGTTTTTAAGGTTGCTGAAATTGAATCTGATAATAAAATTTCTCTAACTCCACCCCCGGGAGGGTGAGGGGGTAAATATTTTGGAAAGGTTTTCAAAATTTCGTGAAAATTTGTAGATAGGGGTTTTTGAGGTTGATAAAAATGAATCTTGAAATATATTTTTTGAAACCCACCCCCTCAGGGGTGGGTAGGTGATTTTTGTGAAAATTGGTATACACGGTGTATTTGAAATAGCGTCGGAAATTTTAACAGATTATTCAACATCATAAAATATGACAAAAAGTTTCTATAAACATATGTCTAAAAATGCGTCATAAGAGAACTACGCCCCTTTGAAAGAGGCTAAAAAAATCGGTTTTTATTTAATAACTCAGGAACCCTTTGAGATATATCAACGAGGTTTTGCACGTCAACTAATCCTACCAAGGCCCATTTTTATGTGTTATTTTCATGTACTTATTTCAACCAGGGGTGTGCGAAACGGGGGGGGGGGGGGGGCTTATCAGTTTTTTGTCCCAAACTTTTTTCTGTGTAACTTTTTTGCAATTTTATTTTTGAAATATGATTTCTCAGATCAAAATACATAAAAAAGGTACTCTTGTTGTAATACTGTAGGATTAACCGTTTTCGAGAAAAATTCATTTCAAGGTGAAATTCCACGGTTCGAGGACAAAAAATTAAATACTAAAATGTTGAAAACCAAAATTTTAATGCGTAGCTCCCTTATGACGAATTTTTAGACATATGTTTATAGGAACTTTTTGTCATATTTTATCATGTAGAATCACCTGTTAAAATTTCCTACGCTATTTCAAATACACCCTGTATTGACGTTTTTGAGGTTGCTGGAAGTGAATCTGATAATAAAAATGGTCTAACTCTACCCCGACCCCCAGGGGGTGGGGGGTGATTTTGTGAAAGTTGGTATATAGGGGTTTTCAAGGTTGCTGAAACTAAATATGATAATAAAACACTGCTCAGTAAAAGAGCTCTCCCATTTTTCACCTCCGCGCGTGAAATTGATTTTTATTATCACATTTTTTTTTCCTAATTTCACCCCTGAGGGGTGGGGAGTAGTTTTCGTGAAAACTGGAGTATTGGGGTTTTTGAGGTTGCTGAAAGTGAATCTGATAATAAAAATATTCTAAATCCACCCCCTGAGGGATGAGGGATAGTTTTCTTGAAAATTGGTATATTGGGGTTTTTGAGGTCGTTGAAAGGGAATCTGATTGTAACAAAATTCTAACTTCACCTCCAAAGGAGCAGAGGGTAGTTTTCGTGGAAATTGGTATATTAAGGTTTTTATGGTTGCTGAAAGTGAATCTGATAATAAAAAAATCCATTTTACGCGCGGAGGTGTAAAATGGGAAAGCTCTTTTACTGGGCAGTGTATTTTGTTAAAAATGTTTTAAAATTTGTGATTTTTCTAAAACGTAAATGCTTTATAAAGGAAAATGCGCAAATTAAAAAAAAAATCATTTGACTCTTCTCCTTCTTCTTTAAATATGATTTAATCCAAATTTTGAAAGAGTGCTATTTTTTTTTCAGATGCAAAATAAGGCAAACGAGAGCCCAAACATACATGCAAAATTTGTTTTGTTTTTTTTAAGGTCTAAACCCTCTACCAGCCCATGGAAAATAGCTGAAAACTGGTAAAATTTAAAAATAAGCGCCTAAGCGCATTTTACCTATTCAAGAGCTATTTTCAATATACCTTTAACAGTAGTTACAAAATAATGTAGCGATGGGCTTTTTAGTATTTTTGAAAAGCATTTAATTTATCTTGGACATATTTTATTCATGGGACCAACCAACACAAAAAACTGCAACTGCAACATATAAAAATTACTTTTTAATTTAGTCAAGATTTTTTTTTGCCCTCAGACTTCAAATCTATCTATCTAGACTTTAAATAATACCTAGACATCTATCAAAAATAAAGTCTCTAGGTTAATTCCCTCAAAATTTACCAATAAATATTTTAAATATTTTTGCAATAATTTTTGAAAGATTTGATCTAGAACCTTTATTTTTGGTAGACGTTTAAGTAGTACAAAAAGTAATTTGCATACTGAACTTAAAGTCTAGTCAAACCATTCTAAAGTTATTAAGAAAAATATAAAAAGTGGTTGTCCATATATTACGTAACGCTAATTGGCCAAAATTCATACATTTCATACCCCGTTTCTCGCGTTATTAAAGGCTGTAAAGATTTCATGTTTTGGCTACCCCCCTCAAATAGGGGGGTGTTAGGGGAGTAGCCAAAATATAAACTCCCTACAGCCTTTAATAACGCGAGAACCGGGGTGTGGTGTATGAATTTTGGTCAATTTGCGTTACGTAATATATGGACAGCCCCTTACCTCACTTTGATTTTTACAAAAATGAAACTAGGTCTTCTCTTGCATGTAAAAAACAATTAAAAAAAAACGTTTGTCGATAGCTCATCTAGAAATTGAGATTTCGAATCAAAATGTTCTAAAACGTCGAGAAAGGAGAAAAAAATTATTAAATCAAATGTTTACCCATCATGCATGAATTTAAAACTTTACCCCATTTTGGATATGCCATAAACAATTAGTACCCCCGAGGAATTCGCACCTTTATAAAGCATTATTTTCAGTATAAATGATGAGGTGACTCTCAAAACGCAGTTTTTGACATTTTTTTAAAAATTGAGATAATGATGGTGTTACACTGTTAATGCATATTCGATCTATTGATCCAAAAAAAAAATTAAAAAAATTGTTATTTCATATTAAAAATTTAGTTAGAAAACCACGTGGAAAAACAACACGCAGTTTTTGAACCAAAGCTTGACTTTCAAAACGCAGTTTTTAAAAAGTCAATATAGCGACAAAATTCCTCAGTCAAAAAAAAATATGTATTCCTATAGATTTTGGGATGGGAAATTCAATAAAAAAAGTCTATCGATTTTCGAGTTTCGGAAGACCCTTAAACAGCCCTTAAAACACCATAAAAACTCGTTTTTGCCCTATAACTTTTGATTGCAACCTACTAAAAACAAAAACTGCACAGAAAGAGCACAAAAAAATGCAATAAAATTGCTTAATATTTTTTTCCCTTAATTTCTATTGGTTGGAAGATATAACGCATTTAAAGTCGTAACTCACTCGTTGTTAAAACATTCTAGGACTGGCTGCCATTTGAACACCCTTTTATATATCGGCTTAATATTTTTCAAAATATCTTAAATATATCTAAGGATGATTTATGCAAAATTTCAGCTTAATCTGATTAGGGTTTACGAAACCCCTTCATATTTATATACGCCCCAGTTTTTAAGGGACTAAGCTCACCAAAACGTTTAAAATTTGTAGTATTATGGTTTTTGGGTCAAGAAACACTATGGAATAAAGTCTACCACTCTAAGAGGCAACCTTAAAAACCCCATTGTACCAATTTTCACAAAAACTAACCTCCACCCCTCAGGGGGTGAAATTCAAAAAAAAATATCAGATTCATATTCGTCAACCCCCAATTTTGAAGAAAATATTAAAAATATTTACCCCCCCACCCCCTCGGGGGTGGAGTAAAAAAAATATTATTAGATTCAATTTTAGCAACCTTAAAAACCCCTATACAGCAATTTTCAAATTTTACTATTTTTTTTAATTTTTCCCCATTTGCCGCACCCCAATGTTCACCAAAAACAATCCCGAGCGAGAACTTTTGGTAACATACATGTATGCCGAATTTCAAGTCTCTAGCTTAAAGCGTTCTTAGGTTGTCGTGCCCACAAGATTTCCCAGACAGACCGATTGACCGACCGAACGACCGACCGATCGACAATTTTTTTTCTTTGCTTGAAATGGATTTATATCGACATAAAACGTCAAAAAACGCAAAAATACGCAAAAAAAAATGTTTTTGATTTTTTTTGCACGAATACAAGGCTTTCCGAAATTTAAAAAAATTTTAAAATGGGAAAGCAAAATAGGCTCGTACATTGAGAATGTATGTACAATGTACAATATGGGTCTATTTATAAGTTACGTAACACTTTGGAGGGGGACCCCCTCTCCACCTAGTGTCATATTGTGTGTTGAGTTAAATGAAAAAAGCGTTACAGAGAGAGGTCCAAAATAGTAAAAAAAAGTTTTACATAATATAAGGACAGCCCCTGTATACTATTTGTATCTATACTTACTTAAAAAATTGTTACACCTATTCGTGTAACCTAATAAACCCAGCAAACTAGGGCCTGGCCAGCTAGCTCCAATGGAGAAGGGGTGTGGATAAAAAAAAAATAATTATAGTAACTAATAAAAATTAGCTACTAAGGTTTCGGGCGCCATACAATTTAGCCAAAGTGTTCCTCAGACAGAATTAAATTGTAAAACTTCACGAGTTCCCCAGGTTATAGGTTTGGCATATTTTTAAAACAAAATATTTAAAATTAATACCGTTTAATTAATAAAAAAATATATATAAGATTAGATATAAAGAAAAATATTGTAGCTCTGGAATATTTGTAATCCCTTAATTAGTTCCAAAATTTGTATCCCCTTAAATAATTATAATCTGTACTTTCCAAATATTTGTATTCCCTTAAGTAAACAATTCCTAAATATTTGTGTTCTCTTAAGGTAAGTAATTTTAAATAAATGTAACTGTAACCCCTTAAGTAAGATAATTGTATTCCCTTAAGAAAACAAAATAGGTATTATTTACCTCCAGGAAAAATATTCGTTATATCCCCTTAAGGATCCTTAAGCTCCTTAAAACCAAAATAAGTCATGTAGTCCCTTAAGGACCGAAATAAGTATGTATTCCCTTAAGGAATAAAAGGTATTATAGCTAGACACAAAATAGATAATCGTAGATAAAAATTTGATCAAATTTCCTTACAAACCATACAATAATACCGATACCTATTTTGTATAACCTTAAAATATATATGTACTAGTTATAGTTTAAAAAAATATCTCTATCAACGTTTCCCGATTAATTTATACCCATATAGTTCATAATTTCTTGTAAAATAAAATTTAACACCAATAAAATTATATTTATTTTCTACTTGCGGTTTGGTACACTTCTGAAATCCTAAAGGCCCTTGTGGTTCCAGAATTAGGCTATCCTGGTACAGCAGCACACGGTTTCAACCGCTGGTATGAACCCTGGTCAACTACGTCACGCCGAAATTCACGCCGACAGAACTTCAAGGTACGCCGACATAAACTCAACTAACGCCGACAAATATCCAGCCTATCTTTCCAACTCAAAAGATAAGCCCAAGAAAGAAAGCCTAAATAATAGAAATAAATGTTAGCCCTAACCTAAGATTTACTCACGAGGGGTTTTTTTATTACTTACCACGCAGATTAGACGTGGCTTCAAAAAAACTTCTAACGATTTCCCTTGGTTTTCCACAGGAAAAATCTCCAAAATATAGTTATAGACAACAATACAAATCTTCTAACGCTAAAATAATACACAGGAATGTAAGAAATGGAAAGCGATAGAGAAAAGTAAAACTCACCGACTCCAATTTTCGCTCCAAAACTCGTGGACGGAAATAACTCCGGAAAATTCCGATTATACCAATTTCACTCAAATAATATATATTACTCAACACTACTAATAAATTGGTACAAACTTTTGAGAGAATAATGAATCCGCAAATTGCGATAGCCAAACTACAAGACAAAATATATTCTCTCAACGGCGTCACACAGCAATGAATAAAATATGGCCGCAGGAAAAGTTTCACAACGACAGAGAGAAGAAGGTGGGACACCAATCGCTAATTACAGAATTTACCAATGGAGGGCACTAATTAGTTATCGGATATCGAATTTAAATTAAGTATAAAAATATATGTGTTTGTTATTAAGCCTAAAATAAAGTTTATTTTATTATATGGTTTATTTATTTTAATTGTTTATTTATTTTGTTTATTATTTTTATTAATATATTTATGTAGTTCTCAAGGAAAGAAACCTGTAATAAAAATATATTTATAACTATTCATATTTCAATCTACAATAACAAATACTTTGTTGGATAGTCTAAATAAAGTAACTATATTATTTATTTATTGTTATTATAATTTATTGCTAATTTATAATAAAATTAGTAATAGTGTCATCTATTTAAAATTCAAATAAGTACGTATAAAATTATTTACCAAAATAAGAACCCTTTTTTTTTATAAACATAAATTGAAGGTTACTGCTCTTTTTTTTTATCGATTAACGATCAGCATTGAAGATGTCGATATATGTATTGATTTTATCTGAAATTATGAATTAATTTATAAAAAGGCCCTTGTTACAATTTTGAATTGTAACAAAATATTTAAAAAATCAATATCACAAGAGATTCTATTAATAATATTCATATTCATTTAAATGCTGGACTATCAAAACGCAGTTTTTATGCTTTGACTTTCAAAACGCAGTTTTTGATTTTTTTAATATACAATTTTTTTAATAATTAGTGAAACTGATTTAATTCGCCAATGTAATTTAACTATTCTCTCTAAAATATATAGTACCTAATGTTCATTGGTACTATAAACGCTGTTATAGTTCCTAAATTAATACTTGGTTGATATCTCGAAATGTGTTATTTGTCAAAAACTGCGTTTTGAAAGTCACCTCCTCAAAAGTCCAAACCTTGCTCGAATATTGAGGGAAACGGGTCTATTTTTAAATGAATATTGCTCCAAAACTGTTAAGGGTGCGACCCAGCCAGTTTTGTTCAGGGAACTAAGGACTACAACATATATAATTAGCCTAATCCGCTGAAAGATACTTTCTTTAGTGAATGTGCCCATTTTGTAAATTAAATGAATTATTTTTTTAGTAGGGGGCTTTGACTTTGACAGTTCTTATCTTAAGTATTAAAACAGTTTGAATTTATCGATTAAGCCATATTTTTTTGTGAAAAAAGGGGCGGATATTCATAAATGTATGTGAATCCATAAACATTTGATCTATAAACATCAATGCATATAAGCCGATTTCGTTGGAAATCTATGACATAACTTGAAGATTCCCCAAAAGTATGACACAATCAACGAACTAATAACTCTTCTCTCTAGAATAGGCATTTCGTTAAAACTGACAAAAACTTCGGCAACATGAACATTCGTCTATCTTACTTGCACATCTTTGTTCTAACAGAGACAACAATACTTACTGGTAACCTTTATTGTTCAGGCCTGAACATACATACTATTTGTTTACAAACAAACCGAGATGTTGGCGATACTCTATATTAACGGTATGCGTATTCTAGACAGAGAGTTATTAGTTCGTTGGACACAATTTATGAACTTACCCTAAAATCTTAAAAGATGTACCTACAGGGTGTATTTGAAATAGGGTCGGAAATTTTAACAGGTGATTCTACATGATAAAATTTGACAAAAAGTTCCTATAAACATATGTCTAAAAATGCGTCATAAGGGAGCTACGCCCCTTTAAAATTGGCTAAAAAAATCGGTTTTTATTTAATAACTCAGGAACCCTTTGAGATATATTAACGAGGTTTTGCACGTGAATTAATCCTAATAAGGCCCATCTTTGTATGTAATTTTTACGTACTTATTTAAACCAGGGGTGTGCGAAAAGGGGGGTCCTTATCACTTTTTTGTCCCAAACTTTTTTCTGTGTAACTTTTTTGCAATTTTATTTTTAAAATATGATTCCTCAGGTCAAAATACATAAAAAAGGTACTCTTGTTGTAATACTGTAGGATTAACCGTTTTCGAGAAAAGTTAATTTGAAGGTGAAATTTCACTGTTCGAGGACGAAAAATTAAATACTAAAATGTCGAAAACCAAAATTTTAATGATGCAATGTTATTCTACATCAAAAGCTAAGAAAAAAAGTTTCCATACATGTAGGTCGAAAAAACGCTTTTAAAGCTACCATAGCCCTTTAAAAATGGTGCATATTTAGGAGACCATAGCTACATTAGGATTCATTTTTGGAAGTATCTGTATATGAGGTTTTTTTCTTAGTTTTTAATGTACATTCGCCCTGCATCATTAAAATTTTGGTTTTCAACATTTTAGTATTTAATTTTTCGTCCTCGAACCGTGGAATTTCCTTCAAATGAATTTTTCTCGAAAACGATTAATCCTACAGTATTACAACAAGAGTACCTTTTTAATGTATTTTGACCTGGGGAATCATATTTCAAAAATAAAATTGCAAAAAAGTTACACAGAAAAAAGTTTGGGACAAAAAACTGCTAAGCCCCCCCCGTTTCGCACACCCCTGCTTTAAATAAGTACGTGAAAATTACATACAAAGATGGGCCTTATTAGGATTAATTCACGTGCAAAACCTCGTTAATATATCTCAAAGGGTTCCTGAGTTATTAAATAAAAACCGATTTTTTTAGCCACTTTCAAAGGGGCGTAGCTCCCTTATGACGCATTTATATTTAAGAAAGAAGAACACTGAAAATTCGGTATTGTAGTAGATATTAAACGTTTTTGTCTATTTGGAACCTCAACAGTTGTTATTAATTCACGGTACTCTTGAATGATCAATGGGTTGAACTAACGTGGCAAAAAAATCTGACCATGGAACATGGTAGTAGAAAGTTCACTTGTTATAGAACCATCGACAGCCAAATCCCAAAAACTTGTTTTTGGAAAATAATGTTAAATAACCGTCTGCAGAGTTCATGGTCAATACAAACTTAAAGTGTACATTATGTTGCTTGATTTTGGTAGTATTTCTCGTGCTGATTCCGAATATGTTTTAAGTTACTCTCTATCTTTTTCCATTTTTGAGAAAAAAGCTTATAAAAATCACAAAAAATATTTTTTCGCATGTTTTAATGTAGCCTAGACATTTTGTTATAAGACGATAAAATAACTTTCTTGGCTTAAATTGTAGTCCGATTCTCGTTCTGTATAGTTCCGAAGGAATATCTTGGATTTCTTTTTCTTTTGGTAAATCTAAATACATATTTAAACACCCTTGAAATCGCGTTTTTATTAAAATACTTTTTTTTGTTAATCAGTGTCATTACAGATGTTTCAGATTTGATGGATTTGTCAAACACAGAGGCGCGTTAATAATTTTTACCGAATACTTGAGAATGTTAATAATACTATTAACCTACCTATTACTAGCTTGTTATAAATTGACTTATTTGTCAGAAATAATGTTATAACAATAAATGTTGAATTTTGATGAAGGCTTTTATTTTTTACCTTCAGTATTATTTACATATATGTAAGTATTTTGAACTTAATAATTATATATTTGATTTAAGAGTGATATTTTGCCAAAAAGAATTTATATTACGGTTATATAAAATAAATAATTGCTTCTATACTAATAACTTTTAAATTTATCTTAGATAATGAGCGACCACGAAAATAATAGAAAAAAAGTTTGTGCTGCCTGCGGCGTGAAAATTTCATTTAAAAAATGTAAAGATGTCCATTTTAGGATAACTAAAAAATTGGAAGACCTTATGAAAATACATATTAATGAACCCTATGATGTTAACAATTGGAGGTTCCCAGTATCAATGTGTATTTCTTGTCGTCATCTTATTATTTTGTTTTATTTATATGAATAAACTTATGTTTCACATAAGGGCATTTTTATTTTATTTTGTTTAGACATAATATGCTATATGCTTAAGCTTTAATTATCATGTATTAGAAAAAAAAACAAGCAGCCGTTTTTAAATTCATAAGCATATAAATCTAATTCCTTTAATTTTTACTTATTTTTTATACAGAAAATGAAAGAAGGTAGTTCAGAATTTGATAAAAAAACGTGTATATTGTAAAAAACTTTTGATCTGAGGTAAATTGTTGATGAGTTTTTAATTTAATTTAAAAACCACCGTTCAATACTTCACACTGTGAAGTCTATAATAATAAATGTTTTTGTCTGGGCAAAATATAGAAAATAACTTTAGGAACGTCTATGTACATATCTGACAATTACTTTTCAAAGTGAAAGATATATTATGAACACTATGTAACAAAATAATTAATTTTTTAATTTAAACACGTTTATAATAAAATTTTAAAAATTTTCACAAAAATGTTAGACGAGATGTTCCTTTATAATAATACAGAACGAGAATCGGACAATAATTTAGGCTAAGAAAGTTATTTTATTGTCTTATAGCAAAATGTCTAGGCTACATTAAAACATGCGAAAAATTAATTTTTGTGATTTTTATACGCTTTTCTCTCAAAAAGGGAAAAAGATAGAGAGTAACTTAAAACATATTCGGAATCAGCACGAGAAATACTACCAAAATCAAGCAACATAATGTACATTTTAAGTTTGTATTGACCATGAACTCTGCAGACGGTTATTTAACATTATTTTCCAAAAACAAGTTTTTGGGATTTGGCTGTCGGTGATTCTATAACAAGTGAACCTTCTACTACCATGTTCCATGGTCAGATTTTTTTGCCACGTTAGTTCAACCTATTGATCATTCAAGAGTACCGTGAATTACCAGTTGTTACAGTAAAAAATAACGTTGTTGTGTTATATTTTACTGTAACAACTTATAATTAATAACAAATGTTGCCTGGGGTTCCAAATAGGCAAAAACGTTTATTATTTACTACTATAAAGAATTCTCAGTGAAGAAGACCCAAATGTATTTTTTTGTTTAATGTGCTCATTTCACTTTATTAAGCATTTACGTGTTAGTAATATAACACATTTTGAGCAATTTTTAACAAAAAATAAACATTTTATAACAACGTATTAAAAGAGTTACATTTCACAAATTTTATTATTTTACCATTTTTAAGGGGCTCGTATAGGGTTTGGATATCGGTTCAGTTCTGTAGTTTATGGAAACTAAATTTAGCATTTTATAGTAAAAAATGCCTAAAAGGCACTAAAATTATGTTTACCGAGTTTCTAACTCGCGAAAATGTGAAGTTGTTCAACGAATGTAAACAAAAATTTGGAAAATCAACCTGGACATATCGTGGTTTCATTTATGCAGATGTTAATGATAAATGGGTTTTAATTAAGGATGAGGACGATTTCATAAAATTAGTTTGATGAAATTTTTGGTCAGTATCTCTTATTTGGTTTTTTCTTTATATTATTAAATTATTGATTATCTAAATTAATTAATTTAATTACAACTAGGACTTGTTTTTGTTTACATTTCAAGCTTTTTGTAAGCAGTTTTGGTTTTTGGTAATTTGAACTAAATATATTTATTAGTTATCATAAAAAAAATTAATAAATATATGCCATTGGGGCATACTATTTATTTTTGTACATTTTATAACTAAATTTTGACACTATTATTTCTTGTTATTGTTATTGTTATTAACTAAATAAATACTAATTTATAAACTTTAAGTTAAAATATTTAAATTTCTTAAATTTCTTTTATTGGGGTTCGAGCTACAGCTCGAACATGCGTAGCGATTTTGCAAGAAATATGATTTTTGTTAGGTATGTGTGTTTTGTCCAGGTCAGTCATTATTGTGGGGGGTACTTGATATTGGTGCGGGAGGTGGCAAGCGGAGAGACACTGTCAGTGCGCTATGGAGCCACGTGACAACGGAGCGCGGTGGGGGGGACACACTAGCTCTTCACTTATTACAGGTGAAAATGCGAATCAACTTAAAAATAATTTTTCAGTTGCTCATTTAAATATTAGATCAATCAATACGGGTTTCGATGAATTCGTTAATTAGGGTAGATACCCCAGTTATAGCCACCTTAAGAAAAATTCTGTTTTTATTTCTTTTTATTATGTTCCATTTTAATGTTAAGGTTGCAAGTTTTGGTTTTTCTGAAACTTACAATATATTTCTACTATAAAATAAATGTTTAAACAATATAACTTCAGCTGATATGTTATAAAATAAAAAACAAACAAAATAATACTAATTCTCTAGTTTTAGCCACCCAAAAACCGGTTTTAGCCATAAAAATTCACCAGATATAGCCACTATGAAAAAAACCTAAAAAGATGTTAAAAATAAATTATTTATATTTTTGTAACAGTTTTAGTACATTTAAAATTTATAGTTTTTTAAAAATATATACTTCTTAATCAATATTTAAAATGATTTCGTTTTTTATTACATTTTTTCTTACATACATCTTTTCTTGGATAATTATCCGATAATTATAAATATTTAGTAATTTTATTTATTTTTATATTTATTTGTTTAGGGTCTTTTTGGGATCTGAACCAGCTGGTAGTTTATACCATATTCGACACTATAAGTTTTACAAAAAAAATTACATGTATGTTACAATTTCACACTGTGACATGTTTAGTTTTCAGCTTCAGTCTTGAATCATTTGAGTCGTTTTGATGGCCCGTTCTCGACTATATTTTGTATAATACTACTCCTTTTTAATTTAAATGTATTATTGGCTAATATTTAAAGGTGGTTTTCGCTAAAATCTTTATTATTTGTACATTAATTTTGACATATTGATATTTTTTGACATTGGCTATAACTGGTACTACTTAGGTTCCAGTTTTAGCCAATTCTGTGGCTATAGCTAGAAAGAGAAGCATAGAGGAAGGGTAGCAAATGTGGGCTTGGTCTTGTAATATGGGCTAGGTGGGTTTCTCAGCTATCCGATGCAGTTCTCTGCATCCGACTATCGCAAATCGTAAATGGCGAAGTTAAACTTCCACAGTAAAGATTCATTAATTAATTCATACATTCGTTGACGTTTGAGAATTTATTTTATTTTCCGTCCTTTTCAGCAAGCCACAGAACTTTTTTAGGTAAGTTTATAAATTCCGTTACCTGATAGATAACAACGTTTTCAAAACCATTTCTGCAACAAATCAAAGCCACATAATCGGGCTTTGATGTGTGCTTATTAGTTTTCTTCTACTGAGTTTTAGACATAACCTCTTTTGTTGTATACACCGAGTATTTTTGCAATATGGGTCATCCCTGTGTTTCTATTATGGGCTATATAGAACTATGTATTTAAGCCTAGAATTTTTCTAGGAGGCCAAGCAAAGATCAGCAACAGCCAAGAATAGAAGAAAATGGAACGAGGGCGATATGGAACGCGCTATAATAGCGATGAGGCAGTACGAGATGGGTACCTTCAAAGCTTTAAAAATGTTTATTATACCACGTTCTATATTAGGAGTTATTTGATTTATTATTTCATTTTAGATATAACTTTTATACTTTTAACTTATTGCGACCAATAACATTGATTGCCACTTCAAATCTAATATTTATTACATAATTTTGGGGGCAGCCCATATTTAGGGCCAATTTCAAATCGACACAAAAGTGCACCTTCTCACTATTTACGAAATAATGAATTTATTATTTGTTTTAATCAATATGAATTTATAACAGGTTGTGACTAATTAATATAGCTATCGTTGGGTACGATTGGTATTGGAACTAAACTTTTATTTATTTTTTTACAAGAAACAATAAAATGGGTAGCCCATATTTGCTTCCTTTCCTCTATTAGTGTCCCAGTTATCGCCATGCAAATTTAACAATAAATTCTGCAAAATATGTATTAAAATATTAATAAAGTAACTGTTTAATGACTTACCTTTAACTTATTTATTTATTCATTACAAATCCAACAGGTAAGGAACCTAATAACAGGATCAAAGAAAAGCTTAAAACTAAGATTAAAATATAAACTAAGACTAAGATAAAAATACATATAAAAAAACATAAAAAATAAATTAGATTACATTAAATGTCAGGCAACATACAATTTTTCACATCAACTAATAAATGTTTTTTAAACCTATTAAAATTATTATCAAATATATCAATATTATTACCTAAGTTGTTGTATGATGCGCACATATCAAACATTGGAGAGTGCAAATGATTCACTGTGTTAGTTACATCAATATGAAAAGTACGAAATTGACGGGCAGATGTACGCGGTACGGCCATATTTACCATGTCAAGCAACAACGGAGCATCTACCAGACTATGCAGTACTTTGTATAAAAAAATAATGCTTTGATAAAGACGTCTTTCTACTAATGGCTGAACATTAAACATTTCTAACAGATCTGAGTACGAAACATCGTTTGGTTAAACTTTATATTTTTTAAAGTATAAATATTTAAGAATTTTTTTCTGCACTTTTTCAATCTGGTTTATATACTTTGAATAGTGAGGGGACCATACTATACACGCATACTCAAGTTTGCTACGGACAAACGAATTGTATAATGTTTTAATTGAATCACAGTTTGAAAAATGTTTTGTGTTTCTAATGACAAATCCTAAAACTTTTCGAGCACTAGAGCAAATTTTACTTATATGAACATCAAAATATAATTTTGGATCGAAAGTAATACCTAAGTCTTCAATTTCAAACACTCTTTCTAAAATAACTCTATTTATATCATAATTAAAGTAAATATTATTTTTTTTACGTGAGAAAGTCATAACCTTGCACTTTTTTGCATTTAAGTCCAATTTATTGATAAAGCACCAATTAAGTAACTTGATATAAATGTTTTACGAATTTAATTTTACCTGAATTAGACATTTAAAATTATTTTTCTGGCGGTTTCTTAAAAAAAGTCATAAGAAATTACATTTTTTTTCAAAATCAAAATTTTAAATAGGCGCTGTGTTCGTTTCGCTACAGTTAAAACTTATTTAATATATTTGGTGTCCCAACTTTTATCATTCAAATCGGATTTAAACGATAATTTTGATCTAAAGTCTCCTTTTTCTTAGCTATACCCAAAAAACTACTCTGACTGGCTAAAACCGGTGCAGTGGCTAAAACCGGTGATCCTACCCTATGTATTTGATTATAATTTTGATGTATTGGTAATTACGGAAAGCTGGTTAAATTCAGAAGAAGCATATTTTCATCTTGACTCAGATATGATTACTATTCCAGGTTACAATATTGTTAGAAGGGACAGGGGCTCTAGAGGGGGTGGAATATTAATTTATTTAAAAAATAACATTAAGTACGCTGTAGTCGATATTTATAGCATAAACCATGCTCAAAGTGTTTTTGTTGATATATCTGCAAATAAAACAAAATATCTTACCTGTGCTGTGTACAGACCCACAGATGCTGCAAGTAAAAAACTTTTTGTAGAAAGTTTTCACGATTTAATGGCGGATGTCAATTTACGGTACAACAATATTTTTATCTTGGGTGCCATAAATATTAAATTAAATGAATCATCAACATATTTAACATACTTTTTAAATTCGCTAGAAACACATTGTTTAAAGCAAGTCATAACCAAACCAACTAGAGTAACTTCAGTTTCTTCTTCTTTAATTGATGTTATAATAACAAATGAACCTACTGATATAATCACACAGGCTTGCATTGACCTTCCTGATAACATTTCGGATCACAGGTTAATATTTTCTGTCACAAAATTTCCCAAAATAAAGTCAACCATAAAATACAAATCCTATAGAGACTATAATAGTATGAATTTTGATTTATTTAATTCTGATTGCGTAAATACCCCCTTGGAATCATTTTTTCAGTATACTAGATCTAACTAAGAAAGTTGAGTCCTTTAATAATCAAATTTTAAATCTTTTAAATGTTCATGCTCCCATTAAAAAGTGCAAAATAATAGAAAGACCATAAAAACCATGGATTACTCATGTTATAAAAAAAATGATGAAAACTCGGGACCATGCTAAACGTAGATATTTAAGAAATAAAACCGAGGGTAGTTTAAATTATTATAAAGATTTAAAAAATTATACTGGGGATGCGATAAAAAGGGAGAAACAAGCGTTTTTTAAATCAATTAGCAAAGGCAATAAGAAATTATGGTCTGCATCCAAAAAGTTAAATTTTACAAAAAAAACCAGGTTTGAGGTCCCACCGCATTTATGCAATGCAGAAAGTTTAAATAACCATTTCGTAACTGTAGGTCAAATGAACTTCTCTGTATTAACAGAAAAAATTAATTTTTACAATAACAATATACATAAAGGTATCAAAAATTATAAATAGCATTAAAACAAATGCATTAGGCATTGATAACACTATCCCACAAAACGAAATTTTTGAAGCATACTTTTTTTCTAACATAACCTATCTTAACGCATTTTTTCTCCTGATTCTGAATCTTTTTTCAGATTTGGGCTACGACCGCACAGTTTTTATATACAGAGTGTTTTAGAAAAAAAAACACCTTTTTCCAAATGACTGTAGAATTTATTTTTATGAATATTTTTTAATCAAATTCGGGTCACTTATAAAATAAGGATGTGCTTTTAAGATTTTGGAAGATATTTTTAAATATCGATCCCCATTTTTTTTTACACTGAAAAAAAAATTTCAAAAGATGGATTTTGTTTTTCGTAACCCCAATTAAAACATTTTGTATTTATCTGGCTTTATTTTGCTTTTTGAATTTTTAATAGGGAGCTTTCAGAAGTGGCACTACATCAATTTTAAGTATGTCAAGACGGAAATTTTAACACCGGTATGAGCGCTATTCAGCGAGCCGGAGCAGTACGTAGCTATTCGTAGGTGTTTAAACTATAAAATATACAGTATTCGTTTATTAAATAAATGATTATACAAAAAAAAACAATGTATTTAGCTTAATTTTGTAATGTTTTTTTACAGCTCGGCTATCACATAAGCACAAAAAACAAGAATATTTAGTAAACCCACCTTGCATTCCTAACAAAATTGCTACCATATTCAAATCCCCACAAATCTGCCATTTGTGTTCTTCATACTTAATTTCATCCAAAACTATTTTAATATTTTCATATGATTCTTTCATATTTGTAGAATACGCAATAGGAATTGAAGGCTTCTTAGCCTTGGACCCAAAAGTTCAGATTTTTCTTTACATAATCCCAAGTCTCGCACCAAACTATCCAGGTCATTATAGTCAAATGGCAAATCTTGAGATGTTGCAGTCATATACTCCCCCATTTCAATGTCTTCAGATTCTTCATTTACATTTTCGTTTATTTCAATATCTTCTTCTTCCATTTCAATATCTTGCTTCAAAACATTTGTGTTACTAACATTTTCTTTTAATTTAGGCAACGTTACAGATTTTACATTAGGATAAACAACGTTACTTTTGCCTTTCCAATTTGGCCCACGTCCAATCTTGGTTAAACAAAAATAGCGATCTTCGTGGTAGTTATAAGGTTTATGCCACAATGCAGAAGTTAAAAACTGAATAGAGTTATTATTCATTTTTATGTAACATGAATTACAACGCTTGTTGGGTGTCCAGTGCTTTTCCAAATTTAGAATTCTTCGTCCAAATACCCGTAAGTATTCTGAAATTGGACGTAAATGTTTATAGCTTTCATAACTTCCATAAACATAGCAGAACTTTTCCGTAGAATTAATATACAAGTTAACATTACATATTTTAATTTAAACTAATGGTGGGGTTAAAAAAATATCCAAATTACCGGGATTAAAATAAATGAATTGTAATTCATTTATTTTAATTCCGGTAATCTCGGTTATTATAATTATTAATAATTACCTGTAATAAAGTTTGTAAGATTAGGCTAGTTAACATATACGAACTCACTGGCGCCGATTGTCTTTTTCAGTTAATTAATAATAGAAATTTGGCGATGGCGTACTCCCTAGATTGGTTCGAAAGTCAATTAAAGCCGGTGGTTCCCTCTACTACTAGCCCACACAAGTCCTGGACTTAGGGGATGCTTAATTAAGTAGAATAGTACGAGGTTAAAAACAAACAACAATTAAATGTAATTACCTGAATTACCTGAAAAAAAGCATTAAATATTTTTATATAAGTTAGAAATAATTTTTCTAACACAAAAAAACACGGCAAAGAAGCGCAATATTTAGTTTTAAGGCGTATGTACTGTTCCAACACGCTCGAGAGTGCTCCTACCATGCATATTGGTGTTAAACTTTCCGACACGAAGCACTGAAAATTAACGTAGCGCCACTTCTAGAAGCTTCCCATTAAAAATTCAAAAAGCAAAATAAAGCTAGATAAACAGAGAATGTTTTAATATGGGTAACGTAAAAAAAATCCAACTTTTAAAAATTTGACAGCAAAAAAAAATTTTTTTTCAGTGTAAAAAAAAAATTGAGATCGATATTTGAAAAAATCTTTCAAAGTCTTAAAAGCACATCCTTTTTTTATAAGTGACCTGAATATTCATAAAAATAAATTCTACAGTCATTTGGAAAATGGTGTTTTTTTTTTCTAAAACACCCTGTATATAAAAACTGTGCGGTCGTAGCCCAAATCTGAAAACAGATTTGAAATCAGAAGAAAAAATGCTTCAACATAGGATATGTCAGAAAAAAAGTATATTTTCTCTGTGGGACAGTGTAATATACAGTGCGGTCCAAAAGTCACCCCCCCCCCCCGATATCTCAACTGGTTCAAATTTAAGAGGGGGGGGGGGTTGACTTTTGGACCGCTCTGTATCTATTAGAGATATAAAACTTTGCGCGCCTTATTGTATACCTGCAATAATTCATATTATTAATGCGTCAATCAGTGAATGTAGAGTGCCAGATATTTGGAAGTGGGCTTTAGTAAAACCTATATGTAAGATAAATAAACCTGAAAGTATGCAAGATTTAAGACCAATAAGCATTCTAACTTCACTTTCAAAAATTATCGAAAAACATATTTTTAAAGAAATTTATAATTATTTAACTTCGCTAAACTTATTACCCACAAATCAGTCAGGTTTTCGCAAAAATCATAGTGTGTCTATAACACTGATTGACGTTGTTGATATTATGAGGGATGCTATTGATAAGGGGTTAATTACATGCCTTTGCCTTTTAGACTTCAAAGGCATTCGATACACTAAACCACGAAATGCTACTTGCAAAATTACATTATTATGGTGTAAGGAAATAGTTCATATTTTTTATAAAAATATGATATTGTGCGCGCTCACAGAGGGCAGCGCGATTAAACCGAGGTACCGGGCTTTCAGTCCGTACTACTCAACGTACACGTTAAGTTTCAGTAACCTTGCTATAACCTTTGGTGGTAAATAAATTCATTATAAGTGAACTATTGTGCCTGGTATACAGGTAAGTCTACCCCTTCAGGTTAAACTTGGTAAACGACTGACCCCTATCATTTTTACAGATTACTGTTTCTAAATAAATTACGACTTGTCCTAAATTTACTGGCTTTTCTTCGCTGCACCCACACACCCTTATCTCGTAAAATTATCGTATTGTTACAACTTGGCTTCCCAACAAGGGGTAGTGAATTTAAAGTACAGTGAAAATGGGCTTGGATCGGACTCCAGAAAAAAACAGTGCAAAAAAATCCCCGCCATTTACTAGAAGGAGAGCACAACAACAAATCGAGGGTTTAAACCAAACAAACCCAGCTGTAGAAACAACAGTTACGGGGATAGAGCCCTTCCAGGACGACACCGGTACTACTGCGTCACCTAGATCAACAACTAGTATACAGGGTGCCTGGGGAGGATTAACAGCAGCAGCTTTCGGAATACCCCCAATCCCAAACGAAACAACAAACCTCACTTGGCCGGAAAACACAGGGGCTGTTCCCAGACGTCCCAGAACCGTGGCAGCAACCATTGGGGCACCACCACCACCGTACACACAGGCAGGTAGTGCGGAAGCATACCAAACAGGTACGAACGTTCAATGTCAGCCCCCTGGGGCCGTTCCGGTAATGGTACCACAGATAAATCTACCAAATTTAATCACAGAGATTGTCACTCAATTAATGCAAACTAATATTAATTTACCTAATAATTATAATAATAATGGTCAACAAAATAGGCAAAATGTGCCAAATAATGTCAATGTAAGACAAAATTTTAATTTTGAGGTCATTAATCATTTACCAATTTTTAATAATGAAGGCAGTATACACCCCATTGAGTTTTTAATTCAAATAGAAAATATCGTAGATAACTATGACATAGAATTTAACAAATTATGTTTTTTATTACAAAAAAAGTTCAGTGGTTCGGCCAAATTTTGGGCCGATGCTTTTTTAACTAAATTCGTACATTTTGAAGATTTCAGAAACGAATTTATAACCCATTTCTGGGATCAAACAAAACAACTTAAAGTAAAATTACGAATTGAGGCAGGGCGGTACGAAAACGGGTCATACGTAGAACATTTTACTAAGCATGTCGCAATGGCGCGACATCTAGAGCCGCCTATCACAGAAATCATGCTAATACAAATGATTTCCTTGCATTTTCCCCCGCATATTTCGTCAATTTTAATCGGGGTAAACACCTTGTCGGAGGCCTTGAACCGACTTCGACAAGCTGATTATCACCACAAAAAAACGTATACAAATGAAAATAAGTACGTAAAATTTGAAAGAACAAAAAATAATGGTTTTTATAATGGGAATAAAAACTCATATGCTAATAAAAATCATAATATTTCGGCAACTGATTTTGTCGAAAATGAGGGAGAGGAGTTTTCGGGAAACGAAGGGCATCTCAATCAGGAAGGCCTGTGATTGAGGGCTATGTGCATAAGGCCTGTATAATAAAAAATAATCCGCTCGAAGATTTGCTAGAAGAGTGCGATTTTGACCATGTCATAAATAATAAAAGATCGCCTATTGTTAATATAAGTATGTACCAATTTAATTTTCCTAGCCTAATTGATACCGGGTCCGAGGTGTCATGTATTTCCGGGGACGTGTACAATCAGCTGTCACCATTTCATAAAATAATACCCATTTTTCCAGTAACCGGGGTAAAAATCACGGGGGCGTTTCGGTGTAAGCAAAGACGCGTGACGCAACAATGTATGCTAAGTTTTTCCATGGGAAATGCGGAGTTCAATTTCGAATTTTTAGTGATTTCGGATTTAATTTACCCAGTTATTGTGGGGTGTGATTTTTTGCGATCGGTGAACGCAAAAATTAATCTTGAAGCGAAATGTATTTTGATCCACTCTAATAATAATGACGTCATCGAGGTTCCCGAGTTAAAAACCATACACGAATTTAGCGCGCCAATGGAAAATTTAAAATTGCGGGTCGTTTCTAAAGCGAACGATGTCATTTTACAACCTAATCAGAATGATACGGATTTTAACCTTGAATTTATTGAAAATATTGAATACCTAAATAAATCAGAAAAAACGGAAGTTATTGAACTCTTCATAAAATATCAACACATGTTTTCAAATATACCGGGTAGGACGAATTTATACGAGCACAAAATTATTTTAAATAATTACACTCCATTTAAACAAAAACAATACCCTATACCATTCGCACAAAGGGAAATCATAGAAAAAGAAATTAAAAAAATGGAATCTTGGGGTATCATAGAAAGGGCGGCAAGTCCGTACGTAAATCCTCTTGTGTGTACCGTCAAAAAAGATGGTTCGGTACGCGTTTGCCTAGACGCTAGGCGCCTTAATAGTGTTATGGAAAAGGAACACGAAAGCCCACAACGCACCGACGAAATTATAAAATCTATATCGGGAAGGCGTTTTAAATCAGTATTGGACTTATCGGCAGGCTACTGGCAAATTAAATTAAGAAAAGAAGACAGAAAATACACGGCTTTTGTTATTAACAATAAACAATATCAGTTCAAAGTTTTGCCCTTTGGGATTTCCACGGCAGTTTCCTCTTTTAGTCGATGCGTTTCTAAAATACTAGGTGCGGAGTGTGAAGAATTTGTTATACCATATCTGGACGATTTACTTATACTTTCTAACACTGTACAAGAGCACATTAAACATTTAAATATAGTATTTGGAATATTGGCGAAGGCGGGTCTAACTTTAAAATTTAAAAAATGCCATTTTTTTAAAGAAACAATTAATTATTTAGGTTACGTCCTTACAAACACAGGGGTAGAGCCTAGTCGGGAGCGTACCGAAACTATCATAAATTTTCCGGTACCAAAAAACGTTAAAGATCTGCAAGCCTTCCTAGGATTATGCAACTATGATCGCGTTTTCTGCGAGAATTTTTCCCAGCTCTCGGAACCGCTCACCCGTTTATTGCGAAAAAATAACAAATTTATTTGGTCCGAGGAACAAAAAACGGCTTTTGAAAAGTTAAAAAATAAGTTGGCCACAGCTACTTTAGCGTATCACCCTGTATTTACTGAAGACATATACGTTCAAACGGACAGTAGTGAGTTTGCCGTTGGGGCTCAAATGTTTCAACGGATTAACGGTCGTAGATGCGTCATAGCGTATGCCAGCCGGTTACTTCTGGACCGCGAAAGGGGTTATAGTTCCTGCGAAAAGGAAGTTTTAGCAGTTCTTTGGGCCCTACAAAAGTGGCGCACTTTTTTATTGGGGCGATGCTTCCACGTACTTGTCGATCACAGGGCAATAATTTATATAAATTCGTGTCGGCTATTATCACCGCGTATCTCTCGCTGGGCCCTGGCCCTACAAGAGTACGATTTTAAAGTACATTATATAAAAGCACAGGATAACGTAATCGCGGATGTACTTTCGCGCTATCCTAACTCAAGATTGCCAACCCCAGACGACAAGTGCTTTAAGCTAATGGCCCTAACAGAAGTGTCGGATACTTTCAAAAATAAATTAACCAATCTACCCACCCTACAACAGGAGGATCCTAAACTGAGCAGGATTAGAAATATGATAGAAACTGATGAAGCAGTCGCGAGACGCTTTACTATTTATAATAATATACTATATTTGCGTAGATCAGAGGGGGAATCATACGTTTTGTGCCTACCAAAAATGTTAATTCAGGAATGTGTCTCGGAGTACCATTTTGTTTTGGGACATTTTGGTGTGTTCAAGACATGGACTGCCCTCAAACATGATTTTTGGTGGCAGAATATGTTTCGTGATGTTAAACGTATCATTAAACACTGTGATCTATGTCAAAAAACTAAAATTTCGATATTGCCGAATCCGCCCTTAGTTTCTATCATACCGAATAATAAAAACGAAATAATTTCCCTCGACATTTATGGTCCATTACCCCGTTCTAGAGGGGGGGTTACATATTTGTGTGTGGTTTTAGATATATTTTCCAAATTTATAACGTTATATCCGCTAAAAAACGCGACTACAGCAGCGATATTAAACCGTCTGACCACTCACTATTTTCCTAAAGTAGGAAAACCCCTAAAAATTCTAACTGACCACGGTAGTCAATTCACGTCAGACGTTTGGACCAACAGCCTCACCGCATTAGATATTAAAGTTATGCGTTGCTCCGTTCGGCATCCCGCAGCTAACCCCGTTGAGCGGACTATGAGAGAATTATCGCGATTGTTTCGAGTCTTTTGTCAGGATAGACATACCAGGTGGGCTTACGAAGTAAATAATTTAGCTAACTTATTGAATTCGGTAACGCACGAATCCACCAACTTTTCGCCGCGAGAGTTACATTTAAATGAACCTCCGTTGTCATTAGTCCGAAATTTATTAGAGTTCCCGGACAATCCACCTAACGTAGATTATAATAATAAAATATTCCTGGCCAAAGAAATGCTGCAGGGTAGGGCCGCTCGACGCGCGCTGTACCACAATACCCGCCATCCTAAAAATTATGAAATCGATGAACTAGTTCTATTAAAATCTAATCCCGTATCGTCAAAATTATTGACTAGGACAAAAAAGTTTTTACTCCTATTTGAGGGACCCTTTAAAATAAAAAAGAAAATTGGTACAAATACTTACATTTTAAAAAATTTAGATTCGGAGGAAGAACGTGGTATGTTTCATTCTAGCCACCTCAAACAGTTTTACCCAGCACTAACTTAAGTTTTAAAAAAGTAATATTTCGTCAACTTAAGTCGGGGGCGGATGTAAGGAAATAGTTCATATTTTTTATAAAAATATGATATTGTGCGCGCTCACAGAGGGCAGCGCGATTAAACCGAGGTACCGGGCTTTCAGTCCGTACTACTCAACGTACACGTTAAGTTTCAGTAACCTTGCTATAACCTTTGGTGGTAAATAAATTCATTATAAGTGAACTATTGTGCCTGGTATACAGGTAAGTCTACCCCTTCAGGTTAAACTTGGTAAACGACTGACCCCTATCATTTTTACAGATTACTGTTTCTAAATAAATTACGACTTGTCCTAAATTTACTGGCTTTTCTTCGCTGCACCCACACACCCTTATCTCGTAAAATTATCGTATTGTTACAATGGTTTCTCACCCTAGGCCATAGCAATGCTTGAAAACTATTTACGCAAACGTAAACAAAGTGTTAGTGTACAACACGGAAAGAAATTAGTGGGCTCTGCGCTATACATTATAAGATATTTGGTAACAGTGGCAAATTATAGTGATTTAAGCTATAGATTATAAGGGACACAATAACCAATAATGTTAAAAATAAATTGGAAACGATTATATATATTACAGACACGATTATATTTATTACATGCACTATTATAAATTTACAGAAATTTTATTATATTATAAAAATTATTAGCACGGACAATAATTAAATCTATTTAAGCTATAATTGCCATACTATTTGTTATATTTTATTATTCACTAAACAATTAAAGTATTTCATATAAATTTTTACACTGACTGCCATAATTGTAAGAGAAAGCCTTGTATTTATATAATAAGCGATTATAATTTGCTTGGTATGTGTGTTATAGCGCTCCTAGCTATAATTTTTTTTTCCGTGAAATAGATAACGAAACTATAGTTTCTCAGCAAAAATATATTTTCAAGGATCCATCTTAGGTCCGTTGCTTTTTAATATATATGTTGCTGATATGTCGGATCATGTTGCTTTTTGTAAAATTCATTAGTTTGCGGATGACTCTTAACTGTTTTACTCTTTTGATCCTGCTACACACTTTTCAGCAAATAGACACATTACCGATGATTTAAATAACATGAAGCGATACGCTATTGATCACGATTTAAAGCTAAATACGTCAAAAAGTCATATTTTACTAGTTGGTTCCGAAAGGTCTAAAAAATTTTTAAATGAAGTTGACTTTCAAATTAAACTGAATGGAGTAAATATACCAATATCAAAATCAGAAAGAAACCTTGGAATTATTATGGATGATTCACTTAATTTTGAGGTTCATGCTGTGCAAAAATGAGACTAGCTTACATGCGATTAAAAAAGTTGTATCCTTATAAAAATTTTATGGACCAAAAAAACAAATATAAGTTATGTAATAGTCTTATATTGCCATTGTTTGACTTTGGAGATGTTGTTTACAAATCATTAATTTCAAAAAAAACTTCTGAGCTAATATAAAAAGTTCAAAATTCATGTATGCGGTTTTCTTACTCAATTAACTATAGAAGTCACATAACACCTCACTTGGTACAACATAAAATATTAAATATGACAAATAGACGGTTGTTGCACACGTCTCTTCTTTTACATAAATTATTTAATATTAAGCAGCCAGTATATCTATTTAATAAATTTAATCTTCACTTGCATTCATACAATACCAGACAAAGATAAATACAGAATTCCTGTACATAAAACTGCTTCATATCAGAAATCGTTTACTTTTTTTGCTGTTAACCTGTGGAATAACATTGATTCAAATATTAAAAAAATTTCACTGCGTAATTTTAAAATAAATATTTTTAATATGCTATTAGAGTCCTAGTAGCCGCTCACTATTTTGTTTTATTGCCTCATACTATTTTTTAAGGGGGGGTTTCATTCCGTATGCCAGTAACGGTTTTTTGGTATCATTTATTTTCTGTTTTTTTTTGACTGATCTGGATGGAGGGCATCTGCTTATGAGAGGGTTTTATTTTAAAACAAAATCTACAAATTATTTTTTATTATATTTAACATTTTTTATATTTTTTATTATATTTTTTTATATTTTTATATATTTTTTTTGTGTACATGGAAGAACGACCTAGTCGAATGTAAACCTTTTGCTGTAATTAATAATTATATATTTTGAAATTGTATATATATATATATATATATATTTGTAATAAACTTTTTCTATTCTATTCTATTCTATCTCAAAATACCAGAACAAATTTTCACCGATAGAAGTATGTTTGGTCTTTTTAACAAAAAATAAACATTTTATAACAACGTATTAAAATAATTGCATTCCACAAATTTTATTATTTTGCCATTTTTAACCATTTTTAATGGGCTCGTATAGGGTTTGGGTCTCAAAATACCAGAAAAAATATTGTATCACTGATAGAGGTATGTTTGGTCCCTCGTTTGCCCTATTTGACATCTCAAAAAAAGTAGGGCCCCCTTTCAAAATTTAAATTGAATGCGACCCTAGAAAGCAAGAAAAATTTTTATTTAAAGAAGAAGAAGAAGAAAAGAAGAAGAAGAGCTAAATGTATATTTTTTTTTAATTTGGGCATTTCCCTTTATAAAGCATTTACGTGTTAGTAATATTAAAAATTTTGAGCAGTTTTTAGTAAAAAATAAACATTTTATAAACGAGTTTTGAAAAAGTTGCATTTCACAAATTTTATTATTTATGAAAACAACTTATTATTTCCATAAATCGGCGAAAAAAATTCTAAGATTTTTTACTTTACATTTGTTGTTACAATGCATTAGGGAACTTGTGTACCAAATTTGGCGAATTTTGGCGAGATTGACATGTGAAGGTG
Organism: Brachypterus glaber; assembly: GCA_958510825.1. Classification (NCBI taxonomy): domain Eukaryota; kingdom Metazoa; phylum Arthropoda; class Insecta; order Coleoptera; family Kateretidae; genus Brachypterus; species Brachypterus glaber. The sequence continues at coordinate 32,015,401 of OY294049.1, forward strand.
GTATGGAATTGAAAAGTTTGACCCATATCTCACAGGGTTCCTGAGTTATTAAATAAAAACCGAATTTTTTAGTCACTTTCAAAGGGGCGTAGCTCCCTTACGACGCATTCTTGGACATATGTTTATAGGAATTTTTTGTCATATTTTCTGATGTAGACACCCCTTAAAATTTTGGACCTTATTTCAAATACACCGTGTATAAAAGGGTGCTCAAAGGACAGCCAGTGCTAAAATGTTCTAGCACCGAATGAGCTACGACTTTAAATGCGTTATATCTCCTAACCAATAGAAACTAAGGAAACAAATATTAGGTAATTTTATTGATTTTTTGTGCTCTTTCATTTTCTGTGCCATTTTTGTTTTTATTAGGCTTCAATCAAACTCTAGGGCAAAAATCAGTTGTTAGGTGCTTTTAGGGCCCTTTAAGGGTCGTCAGAAACTTGACAATCGGTAGACTTTTTTTTTGAACTCCTCATCCCAAAATCTATAGGAATACATACTTTTTTTTGACAGGAAACCTATATTGACTATAGTAGTATCTTTTAAATTTATTAAGAAAATGAATAGTGGAGTCACATAACCGGAAATTTTTTTGAATAAGGAAAAATCTGGTAATAGCGCGATTTTTTTTTTTCTAATTTGTTCTAGACATCCAAAAGAGTCTGTTACTCGATTTTTTCCATTATGGAAGCCATATTTTTTTTACTTAAAAAAATAATATTTTTTTCGTGTTTCCGTTTTAGTTTTATTTTTTATTTTCTAGGCTCCTATGGGTCTAATCGCGACGATTTAAAAAGTATTATGTTCGTTATACATATCCAAACTCTCAATTTTTTTTTACTAGCACAATTTCATAACCTCAAAAAAAAAATAATGAAAACAGTTGCGTTTGGTACTTTTTTGTATTCTTTTTTTTGTAATTTGTCCAGAATGTATATATTAAGGCGAAAATTATATATTTTTTATTTTTTTATTTTCGGTTCGTAAAAATTTATTTTTAATGCATTTATCTTTAAAACGGTTAAATCTGAGATGTTAGACTACATACACTTTTTTGTGTATTTTTACATAAAAAAGTATATTCCAATAAGAAATATTCAAAAAAGGTATTTATGGATATAAAAAAAGGAACATATAAAATAAAAATAAAATAAAAAATAATAAAAATATCTATATATAATTTTTAATTTAAAATTTTGTTTTTTAAAGCACGTTAAAGTGCATATAAAAACCTGCAATTAAAAAAAAAAGTTGTGACTACGATACTTTGCCCAAAATGGCGAGCAAATCGTTTTTTTATATAATTAAGCACATGGACCAATTTAAGCAATATTTTAAAACCAAATTTGGTTCACTTATTTATAACTATTGGAAGTACAACAAATTTTCGCTTAAAAATATACATTCTGGACAAAATTACAAAAAGTTCCAAAAGCAACGGTTTCCATTTTTTTAGGTTATGAAATTGTGTCAGAAAAAACATTTTTGACAGTTTTAAAGATTCGATACATGCCCGAACATTCTTTTTAAATCGTCACGATTGGACCCATAGGAGCCAAGAAAATATAAAAAATCTAAAACGGAAACACGAACAAATTATTATTTTTTTTTAATTAAAAAAAAAAGCTTCCTGCACAGAATAGAAAAAATCGAGTTACAGACTCTTTTGGATGTCTAGAACAAATTAGAAAAAAAATCGCGCTATTAACAGATTTTTCCTTACTCATAAAAATTTCCGGTTATATGACTCCACTAGAAGAAAAAAAAAATTATTAGCGAATAATATATCGTTACAAGTAAAAGGCACTTTTTTGCTAAAATGGAATTTAAATGGCACTGTAATTAATTTTTGATGATCTATGTACAGGTAAACCGAACTAACTTCTAGGTGGACTGCCAAGGGAGCTACCCACTATACAAAACGCACCATTTGATTTTGATTAAAATTTAATGTGGCAATAGGCACTAAGTTCACTTAGTGCACTTAGTGCGTTTTAATTGTAGATTATTTCAAATGTTTCTGCACTAAGCGACTTAGTGTTTGTTTGTTTGCCGAAACGTGCATTTTTGTACTATTGTTTTTCATTTTCTTTTACTATTTTACAAGCTAAAATTAAGTTAAAATGTGTAGTCCGGGTGCCAAAATATTTGTTAAAAAACAATGAAGAGCAACCAGAGAAAAACTCAGGTAAGAGGAAAAATAATTATTGTTCATTTGAGGTTATGTTATTATTTCTAAAAAAGAGTTAATTTATTAAAATATGATGCTTGAATAATTTATATGATACAATATAGCGTTATTTATTGTACTGAGATACGCATTCAAATTTTGTTATGTTAAAGTTGATGGAATAGAGACAGAACTTTAACTGTAAAATGACAGTGCTTTTTAAGTGTACTTTCGATGTGTAGGTAATAATTTAATTTTCATTTGCATTGTTTTTTTTTATTATCAGATATTTCAAAACTAAATTTGAATCGTTCACACTAAGTTCAAAGTCACGGTGCATTTCTGAGGGATGTTTTCCGAACTTGCGGCGAACTTCTTTATATTCTTGTTATTTATGTATAGTAACCAACGATTTAAGAGCAAAATTTTCTATCCGTTAGTTTTTTTTAATTTGGATTTTTTTTTTATTAAAATCCGCACCTGTTTAATTACACTAGGCAACAAATCGCAACTTTTTTTTGTTGCCCCGATCGGAAAGTAATTTTTTCTTACTAATTCAAAGTCGTAGAATCCGAATCTGACCTTAGAAAAATTCCAGCACCTAAAATTTTTGAGATATAAGTCCAGGTAATAATGAAGTTTTTTTTCAGAATCTCTAAAAAAGAGTACAATTTAGAAAATTTTAGGGTATATTAAAAAAAAATACGAGGAATTCAAAAATCTATATATCAAGGACCTACTGTCAGAGTAAGTACGCGAAAAAAAAAATAAAAAGCTTAAAATGTAAGTGTAGAGTTTACTTAATTGCTCATTTGAGGCAAAACTATCAAATTTGTTTAAAAAATTTATAGGACTTAATTTGTAGATTATAAAATTCTCTACAAAAATATTTATAAAAATATTTTTTTATTTTGCTTAGTTTGTTCGTAAAAAGTAAATAAATGAAAAAGAAATAAAATTAAAGCACACAGTGTAAACTTTTTTCCCGAGCCCAAAGAATATATTTTTCTTATCAATTTAAAGGCCCAGAATCCGAATTTGACCTTAAAAAAAATCCAGCACGTCTTATTTTTGAAATTTTAGTACAGGCAATTATGCCAATTTAAAAATAATTTATAAAACAAAATACTGTGTATTTTTTTTAAATTCTTTAATGGTTCT